>CM033458.1:179707-304707 GCA_019425755.1 Amaranthus cruentus | reverse complement strand
TACTACTTTATCGAAGCTTTATTTCTTGATCACTTCGTCGCCTCCAAGAGGCAAAAGAAATCAAACCTACACTTGATGTCCATCATCCAGAAAGAAGGAGGGTCCGTGACCTCCTACGTCCAGAGGTTCCACGACGAAGTCTTATCCATACTGGGGGCAAATGATGCCACCACGGTCCCTGCCCTCATTAATGGTGTGAGAACATCAACATAGAAGTGGAAGTTGTTTGAGCATGACATCACAACGTACTCAGAGGCCATGGACATCGTACAGAAGTTCATTCGGGCCTCTGACATATGTACGCCCTTAGATTCACGGAAGAAGAAATAGAGGGCTAGACGATCACAAGAAGCAACGCTGAACCGGCGGAATTCGAACAACTTCGAGAGGTAAAGATTTCGGTCACCCATGGGACCTTCCAGAGAGCATGGCCAAAGATAAGCACAAGCTTATCCGGCAATGGACGCGAAGGACGTTACCGAATCACGCTTCAACCGAAGCCATAAAGATATTTTCTACTCAGTTAGAGATCAGTTGCCGATAACTCCAAGGATATCGACGTCACAGAACAGAAGGAATATGGATTATTGGTGCGAGTACCATAAGTAACACGGTCACACCTTGTCACAGTGTCGAGAATTGAAGAAGGTTTTAAACAAATTGGCCGATGAAGGCCAACTAGACAAGTTTTTAAAGCGTAATGATAGTCGACCTAGGGGTCGAAGGGATAACAATCGACAAAGAAACGAAAGGCGAACGGATACGAATGAACAGTCCGAGGCCACACAAGGGATTATCCATATGATATCGGGAGGGTATTCGGAGTTTTACCCAAGTACCAGATCTGTTAAAGACAGCGTTCAAACGTTGAACGCAATGACCGCAGAGGCGAAGAAAGCAATAGACGGACCGAGGATGATCTTCGGGGAACGAGGCCAAGCAATCCAGCACCCGCATTCAGACCCCGTCGTTCTCCCTCTCAAGGTAGGTCATATGAATGTTAGAAGAGTTATAGTTGACACCGGCAGTACAGCCGATCTAATTATGATGGACTATTTGAAGCAATTGAAGTATGGCCCAGAGCATCTGAAAAAGGTTGACCGGCACCTGGTAGGATTTGGGGAAAGTCGAGTCTGTCCCTCGGGGACGATAGTCTTGCCAGTTCGCTTTGGGGAGAAATGGGATGGACGGACCTTGCCGATTCGCTTCACAGTTGATGAAATTCAATTCCCATACAACATAATCATGGGCTTACCCTTGATAAACAAAATCAAAGCCGTCATCTCGACCCATCAACTACTCATCCAGTACGAGAAAGATGACGATAAGGTTGGAACTTTGTATGGAGATCAGAAGAGCGCTCGAGAATGTCAAGTCAATACGCTCAAATGGTAGCCGGAAGTAGCGCCGACCAAGGAAACACGAAAAGAAAAGCAGTGGAGGTAGAGTCGGTCTTGGATGTGACCGATAATGACGCCCGGAAGATAACTCAACCCCAGCCTCTAGAAGGCTATGAAGAAGTCGCTCTTTGGGGCCAAGAAAAAATCCGTCTGGGAAGAAATTTAGCCGGACCTCCGAGGGAAAGCATCCTCGAGGTCATTCGGCAGTATAAAGAAGTGTTTGCTTACCATGTTGAGGAAATGCCCGGCATATCGGTCGAGGTCGCTTCACACCACTTAGATATCAAACCCGGCCACACACCGGTAAAGAAAAAACTAAGACATCAGGGCGCCGATAGGGCGAAGGGAACAAAGGAGAATTATCCCCTCAAGGAAGGATTCACAAGGGAGAGCAACTATTCTGACTGGCTTGCGAACGTCGTCCTTGTGAAGAAACCATCATGGAAGTGGCGCATGTGCGTGGACTTCACGGACCTCAACAAGGTGTGTCCTAAGGACGTTTATCCCCTGCTAAAGATAGATAAGTTGGTGGATGATGTGCTCGTTTTAGAGCACGTTTACCACCCCATTTTTGGTGTCAAGTCTCGCCGTTTTGCATCAATTTGATATATTTCACGCATGATTTCTCCTTGATCTTGTGTTCAAGTGTTTTGAGATTGATTAGGTGATTTTTGGAGATTTCGAGGGCGTTTGGCATACATTCGAGGCAAAGACATCATTCCCAGAGCTTTATCGCAACCAATCAGGACTGTCCCATGACCCCGGCTCAGAGCTTGGAAAGGAGTAATTTGCAGTATATTCGGCCGAATGGAGGGTCCCATTCGGGCGAATGGGATCCCAACGCTCTGCACCAATTTTGCTAAACCTACTGGAAATGTCGAATGTAACATATTCGGGTGAAGGAGCTGGATTCGGGCGATTGGCCCATGATATTTGGGCGAATGATCTTCAAAGAACAAAGTGGCTCAAAACTCACTGGAAATACCGAATGCACAACATTCGGGCGAAGGAGCTACATTCGGGCGAATGGCCCATGACATTCGGGCGAATGCGCCTGTTTTTGCGAATCAGTTTCATTTTCTTTTTTAGTCTTCGTGGGCCCTTTTGTAATTCCGTGGCACTTTATTTTCCGTGGCACTTTATTTTAGGGGTATATACCCATTTCCTGTAGTTTGAAGGGCCTTCTAGCTTAAAACCCTAAACATTTTCTAGATTAGTGGAATCTATTATGTTTTCTTTCTCTAGTTTCAAAAACCTTAATTTATATTTCCTAGTTTAAGTTTTCTCCTAAATCAATCTAGTCACTAGCCTTTGGATGTAACTCTTTGCTACACTTGTGAATGATATCTTCTACATCTTTTGAGATTTTATTTATCGTATGAGTATCTTTCTTTTATTTGCTTATAGAATCATTTACTAATGTTGGTAGTTAGTCTTTAATGTTATTTATGATTCTCCTTTCCTTGTGGTGATTGTGTGCTTGGATTTGTTTGAACATCTAGCATAGAGTTGTTACTTTTATGTTCTTATTCCTCTAGCTCTCTTTATCATTGCCTATTATTGCTTTTGTTGCTCATAGAAGTTTTCCATGTCTAGTTTCTTGTTCTTGTTGAATATCATGCTTAGTTTCTTCTTCATGATGTATGAGTAGTTCCCTAGGGTTTGACTGGTGAAACCCTAGAGTTGGAACCCCTTATTCTTGAGTTATGGTTTAGTTGAAACTTATTTAATCATCATAACGATTCACTTTGAATCTTGTCCTGCCACTCCCAACGAGACATAGGGCGATTATAGGTCGTTCGATTGGTCTTATAGCCGTCAACTTCCTCTCATTGTTGAATCCGTTGATGATTGAAGGTCACCAACTCACCCTAATGCATGAATGTTTGTGGTACCTCTCTAGGGTGGAACTAATCATTCTTGCTTTTTCTCCTCTTGATTTATACTAGTTGTAGCTTTGCAATCAATCTTGGTTTTAATTAGTTTCATTCACCATAAGACCCTTGAATCCCTATATTGAGACCAGCTGTTTGACTAACCTTGTCCCTGTGGTTCGACCCCTTACCTCTACTATACTAGTGTAGAGTTGGGGCGATATAAATATAGTTTGTGTAACCGGATTTTAACATACGACCGTTAAATCCGCTATCAGTGGACTCTACCGCAGGGCACGCGTTGCTAAACTTTATGGATGCCAACGTCGTATATCACCAGATTCCACTAGCCGTGGAAGATAGACCCCATACCGCTTTCATCACTCCTTCAAGGGTGTATTGTTATATGCTGATGCCCTTCGGGTTAAAGAACGCGGGTGCTACATATCAACGCATGATCAACAAGGTATTCAAGGATCAAATTGGCCGAAATCTGGAGGTCTATGTCGATGATATGATAGCCAAAAGTAAGAGCGCTGCAGATCACGCCAAACATTTGAGAGAAAACTTTGAGACTTTGCGTCTCAACCAGGAAAAATGTGTTTTCGGCGTGACCGAGGGCAAATGCCTTGGATTCCTGGTTGATGAGAGGGGGATTGAGCCCAACCCTGATAAAATCCAAGCCATAATGTCAATGAAGTCAATAAGAACGGTTAGGGAGGTACAACATCTGACCGGCTGCGTTGCCGCCTTGAGTCGTTTCATGTCAAATTCAGTCGATAAATGTTCTTCCTTCTTCAAGGTTTTGAAGCAGCAGAAGTTTGTTTGGGATAAAGAAGCTGAGGAAGCGTTCCTCAATCTAAAAGGTTATCTTGCAGAAATGCCGAAGTTAATGTCATTTGTGCCGGGTGAAACATTGTATTTGTATGTGTCCGTTTCAGATTATTGGGTCAGCGCAGTCCTAGTGGCTGAACGGTAAAGACAACCATTTCCCGTATACTATGTCAGTCACGCATTCTTAATGGCTGAACGGTAAAATTTATTTTTGCGCTAGTTATGGCAAGTAGAAAGTAGAAGTCGTATTTTCAATCTCACCCTATAATAGTTCAGAACTCACAACCAATGAGGAAAGTATTGGAAAGTAAAAATCAATCGTCCCAGATCGCAGATTGGGCAAATCAGTTAGCCGACTATGGCATCGAGTTCGAGCCTAGAACGGCCATCAAGGCACAAGCCCTTCGCTGATTTCTTCTCTAAAATGACGGGTTCTTTGGAGGAAGTCCCTACAGAAGAAAATTAGAAGTTGTACGTGGACGGGATCCTCAACCCGGAGTTGCTCAGGTGCGAAACTGCTGATAATATCACCTAATGGAGCCAAACTCGAACATGCGGTCAGATTCAGTTTTGCGGCCACCAATAACGAAGCTGAGTACGAAGCGTTACTACTTGGATTAGGGATATGCTTGGCTTCGGGGGCCAAAAAAGTCATTGCTCATACTGATTCGCATTTGATAGTCGGCCAAGTAAGAGGGAGTTCGAAGCAAAGGACGATAGTATGAAGATGTACCTGATTAAGGTAAAGGAAGTTGTGGCCAAGTTCAACTCAGTAGTCTTAAGTCACATCCCCAAGTCGGAAAACGCACAAGCCGATGGCCTCTCAAGGTTGGCAAGTTCGGCCATTAGTGAATAACCCAGGAATATCGTTTGGGAGGTCTTGCCCTGTCCAAGTATCAACGCCTTTGAAGGAGGGGTGAATCGGACCGACTTATGGATGGGTCCATACATATCGCTCCTCCGCGATGGACAACTGCCCAAGGATCCAGAATTGGGTCTGATTATTCTGAAAAAGGCCAAGTGTTTCGAATGGTACGATGGGGCCCTGATAAGAAGTCATATACCCATCCCCTCCTAAGATGCGTCACTCCGTCCGAAGGCGAATACATCTTAAAGGAAATTTATGAAGGAGCCTGCGAAATACATCAAGGAGTTCGGACTCTCATAGGCAAGGTTTTGAGAAATGGGTATTACTGGCCGATTTTGAAAGCCGATGTAGAGAAATTGGTGAAAACTTGTGAAAAATGTCAATATTATGACGAGGTGCCTCGCCGGCCCTCCAATTATCTGTCCCTTATGCAAGCCGTCCTGACATTCAACAGGTGGGGAATCGACCTTCTGGGTCCCTTTCCCCCGGCTAGCGGGCAACGCGAATTCGTCCTCGTTGCTATAGACTACTTTACCAAGTACGTTGAAGCCAAGGCGTTGAGCTCAATAACGGATAAACAAATTTGCCAATTTCTTTGGAGGAACATCATCACCCGCTATTGAGTACCAAAAGTTATAATCTCTGACCACGAAAAATAGTTCAATAGTGCCACGACAAGAGAGTACTGCAGCCGGTTCTACATTCAGACAAGTTCTTCGTCAGTTTCCCGCCCTCAAACCAATGGCCAAGTTGAATCTGAGAACAAGAGCATTTTGAATGGCATAAAAAAGAAGCTTGAAGGGAGCTGGGGTAATCGGGTAGAAGAACTACTAGGACCAGGAGTATTATAGGCTAGTCGCATAACTATGAAGGAGTCCACGGGCCACACACCGTTCTCCCTTTTATTCGGTACTGAAGCCATCCTCCCCGTTGAAGTTGGCATACCTTATACGAGAGACGATCAGTATAAGAATGATGAAGATAAGCCGATCAACCTCGACTTATTACCAGAGACGAGGGGAAACGCATTTCTAAAGTCTGTAGCCCAAAAGCAACGAATCACAAGGCAATTCAACAAGATGGTGAAACCACGACAATTTCAAGTGGGAGATCTTGTCTTAAGGAAGATAGAGGCAACGGGTAAGATAGCGGAAAAAGGGAAACTCAGACAGAACTGGGATGGACCCTTCAAGGTCGTTTGAGTGATCAGGACGGGCACATATGAGTTGGAAGAAAACGACAAACTGCTACCAAGACCATGGAATTCGGACCATCTGAAGAGGTTCTATATTTAAAGGTGCCGAACCCAACACAAATAGGGGGCATACGTGTAAGTTTAGTTGGTCCTAACTTAGTTTTCAGGTTTGCATTGTATTCGGCTTGCCTAACCGGTAAGCAGGTATTTAGACTTTAGAGTATGTTTAACAAAAATTTGAAATGCTTCCTAAAAGTCGCATAGTTTTGGCTTGCCTAACCGGCAAGTGGTAATCGGACATTTTTTCAGAGGTGTCATGGCTCGTGATCGGCCTGTTTCAAGGATTAATGATTCATAATATTTAAAAGCAAAAATAAATAGTATAGCATAAGACAAACTGCTGAATCAATTAATAAAAATAATTACATAACCGTTTTAAGGCCGTAGCCTGAAGTAGCAAGTGAAAAAGAAAGAAAAAAGGTACAAGAGGACCATGGTCCACAATCATCATCACCATCCTCGTCATCATCATCTTCATCATCAGTTCATTCTTCGCCTAACAGCTCACCCATTGAAAACAAGGTTTCAAGCTCTTCCTCCTCGACTGGGGCCGGTCCCTCATCCCTTGGTGTAGCCGGCGAGGCCGGTGAAAGTGATGTCCTGGGGAGTAGGGGAATGGCGGCTATAGGAGAGAACACCGGGGTCGTCGGCCTTGAAGGAGTAGAGATGTCATAGTGGGAAAAATCGAAATCTCTAAACCTGGCCTCGACCTCGCCCGGAAGCACTTTCTCTCAAGCTTCCCTATCAGCGGCATCCTCGTCGTCAGCACCGGCATTTTTGAGTTCTTTTATCTCCTCGGTTGCTTGACTAACGGCCCTATCATACTTAGACTCAGCGGCCTCAGACAAGGTTTCCCAGTTAGGGGTCACTTTCAACTTCTCATGGGCAAACTGATCCATGAGTTCCCTTACGCGCATGCCTTGGCTGACAGTATCGGCCCCCAGAGGGGCAACGAACTGCTTGCCCTCCTCGGTCTCCATCCATTCCTTGGCGACTCTTTTCTTTAGGGACATCTGCTTCTCCCGAACAAGCACAACCTCATTTAGAAATCGACATTTTTCTCTCATCAGTTCAAGGGAATGGTGGAGATCCTTGTTCTCCCGAGTCAAAGTCATGACTTGATCATTCTTCATGATCAACTTTCCATTCAGCTCGTTGACTCTCTTCTTCGCTTCTTGAAGATCAGCGTTTGCAACTTTGGAACCCAGGACAGTAGTGATCTCATACTGCATCCTGATGTTCATCTTTAAAGAAGCCGAAGACAATTAGCTAAAAGTGCATTCGGGCAAAAAGAATTGTTCAATGGTCAAATACCTCAGCTTGAAGAGCGAGTAGTTCGTTGACCCGCGTCTTCGCAGGAACCAAAGCGAGCTGCACCAAGTCCTTGTTGCTCACGAGCTGGCCCATAGCCTTTCCCCAACGCACCCAGAGCTCTTTGGGTGAAAGGGCGGAGAAAGCTTGGTCCGAGCTGTAGACTACTCCAGAGTCCCCACGAGTAATCTCCTAGTCGGACAGCTCGACAAGCACCTCTTCATCCTGCTTCTCCCCCGACCCCCCTACGGCCTTGCCTTTGCTTTTGTCTCCCTTTGGCGGGAGCTTCTTCTGTCTCTTAGAAGGCTGGGTTAAGGGAGAACCCGTCTCGGCAGCCTCACTCAACACCGGTTACGGCGACTCCTCGGGCAGCCTCTTGTTCTTCGAGTTTTGCAGAGATATTTCGGACAAAATTATCGCGTTAAGTACCTTTAGAGGAGAGGGAAGAACTGTTTTCTCTGTCTGGGCCTTCTTCTTGCGAGACTCGGCCATCATTTGGGCGAAGTTTAGTGAGTTCATGATCTCTAGATATTTCTTTTCTAACTTTTCAAAGGCGACAACTACAACAAGCAAAAAAGAAGTTAGTATAGACAAAATAAGAACTCAAGAAGCCGAACTCACCCCTATGGTATTTCAGACTAAGCCCTAGGGTTGATAAAAGAAACTCATTCTGTAGATGAGTCCTGGTCACAACAAAGTTCCTCTGTACAAAGGTGGGTTTAAAGTTCCCTAACTCTACGTCTTTGGTTGCATGCTCGATGATCAAAAATTCATCAAAGTTGCATTGGGGCACGTTATTGTTCATTTGGAGGTTCGGCTCCTTGTCATGGCTCGTTTTGAAAGACCACGGCTCAGCAGTGTACAAAAAAACGTAGTCGTTTCTAAAACGCTTCATGCTATCTTTCAGCTTGTCTACTACCAAAAAAACAGAACTATGTTGGAAGGACACCCAACCTAATCCTTAAGCCGCCAAACACCTCCTTAATCTAAATATATACCTAAAACCGTTAATGATGACATTACTTCTATTGTTGTACATATCATAATAAATGCTACTATACACCCCCAACCGTTGGGATATAACTCGGACACTGTAATGTTATATGCATTCAAAACCTCCACCGCAAAGGGGTGAAGAGGAAATCTTAGACCTGTATCCATTGAGTCCTTTTATGTTGCAATACACCCTTCGGGCACATCTTTCACGCAGTCCTTCTTCCTCGGCTTCACCAAGGAATACTCATCCGGTAATGCCCAACTCTTTCGAATTAAGGACAAATCCTTGTCCAGAGACGTGCTCCAGGATGGCCTGATAAAATAATTAGCCAGTCCCGCACCAGCTTTATATTTCGGCCCTTGATAATGGGGATTCTGACCCAGATCTATGGTCTTTCCGGTAGATGTGGGCGCCATCTCAATCGCAGCAAATGGATATGGCTTGTAGGAGGGGGGAACGACCGTTATACCCTCTAATCTACACACAACATCAAATTTTCCGGGGGCAAAGGCGATAGTAGGTTCCCATGGAAGAGGGTACAAGATCTCCGGATAACTTATAGGGGACTCCATACATGACTCATTTACATCATTTTCAGTTACGTAATTATATTTGGTCAAAAATTCAATTTCTACATCAGATTCGTCAAAGTTAAAACGGAAAAAAGTGTAATCGGCCATTATTTTTATACAAGGCCGAGGACAAGGGCGTACCCGATTGTGAAGAACTTGAAAGGACTTGAAAGGAGAAAAGCTTTGGAAATGGAGAGAATTCTTGAATTTCTTGGAAAAGCTCTGAGAAGAAAATATTTGAGGTGAGGCAAATGAATTCACAAGTCTCATATTTATAAGAAACAGGGTGAAATAGTACTATCAGCGCAATTATCAATGCAAAATTTGGATTTTCGAGGAAGTGATATGACGTTTTCGATATTCGGCCCCTTCAGGATCGGACTTCCTAGGAGTCCGAATTATGTTTCAACTTGGAGCTCATCAGCCTAAACGTCGGCAGGGCTCATTAGCCCCTCGATGGCAGCCGGACACCTCAGGAAGAGGGTGGCACCATCCATTCGGCACCTGCCTTACCTGGCAAGTACTAATGGTTTTCGGCCACTTTAAGGATGGACTCCTTAGGGGTCCGAATTATGTTTCAACTTGGGGCTTATCAGCCTAAGTGTCAGCAGGGCTCATTAGCCCCTCGACGGTAGCTGAACACCTCAGGAGGAGGGTGGCACCACTTGTTCGGCCTCTTTAAGGATGGACTCCTTAGGGGTCCAAATTATATTTCAACTTAGGGCTCATCAGCCTAAGTGGACGCAGGGGTCATGAGCCCCTATTCGGTCATTCTGTATTCGGACACCTCCAAAGGAGGGTGGTGTCCCCTGTTCAGCCATTCTGTATTCGTACACCTCTAAAGGAGGGTGGTGTCCCCTATTCGGCCACTATGTATTCGGGCACCTCCAAAGGAGGGTGGTGTCCCCTATTCAGCCATTATGTAGTCGGACACCTCCAAAGGGAGGGAGGTGTCCGACTACATGCGTATGGACACTGGGACCCAAAAGGAACACCCTATTCGACCATAGTGTATTCTGACACATGGGGATCAAGGTAGGAATGCTCTATTCGGCCCTTGAAGGGTATACGGACCCTAAGCAAGGAGGAGCTAAACTTCAAGTCCTAACCTGAGTTTCACTCTTTTCAGAACTTTGGGTTCTTCCGCACAAAGCCCGCCAATGCCTGCGCTAAGACGCTCTCTTTGCGTTGGGCTAATGTTATTGGGTCAATCAGCCACAATACTTTGGGCCAAGTCAAAGGGCCCAATCAACCCAGTCAATGCTCAGAGTTGACCCACATTGGGGCGGAAATACCAAAATGCCCCTAGGGCTGTTTCATAGACTTCTTGTGTCCTATAAATACCCCTGTACACTATTAACCGACCACTGACTTGAGCGTCGAAGGGGTTTCCAGGAAGCAGCCTCCGGACAAGTAACTCTGTTCGTTTTGTAGGTATTCTTCCACCAATCAGTACTCGGACGTTCCAAACAGTCGTTGACATACGTCGAGTGGTCACCTTCCGGTCAGTGAGATTCCATTCGATTTTTATACATAAACATTATATATATATATATATATATATATATATATATATATATATATATATATATATTATATATATATATATATATATATTATATATATATATATATATATATATATATATATATATATATATATATATATATATATATATATATATATATATATATATATATATATATATATATATATATATATATATATATATAATAATAAGTTAATTTTTAAAATATTTTTTGTTTGGATTTTAATCTTTTATTTTGGTGAATAAAAATATACAATAACTCATTTAATAATAAGTTAATTTTTAAAATATTTTTTGTTTGGATTTTAATCTTAAGGAAACTAATTCATGTACTAAATATAAAACTAACCTATTATGAAATTAATTAAATAAATAAATATTTTTTTTTTTTTTTTGTAAAAACTATGTAAAATGGGCTAGGATATTAAATAAACAATTTATGTCCTTTTTAAGATGAACTATTTATTTTATCATAAATAGACATTTAAGAAATAGGTGATTAAGAAATTAATAAAACTAATTGAAAGTTAACATATAAATAAATACTAAAAAGCCATTTAAGTTTTGGTTTTAGTTAGTCTTATAATAAATAATTATTTATATTTAAATTGTTATAAATTTTATTTTTATTATATGTTATGTAATATTGCATTTATTTGAAAACAGCAAAATGATAATAAAAAGGCTTGATAGTAAAGAAATACCGAACCATGCTTCCAGCGTGTAAAAAACGTGGGAAAAATTTACCGGCACGTAAAATACGGCGAACATAGTAAGGTTATTTAACCTGACCTGTTGCTCGAGCAACATTGTACTGGAGAAGTGACAACTCCCACTAAGTTAGGGGTTTTTGTTTACCTCACCCTAACAGGCCCTTACATATATCAAACAAAGATCATATTTGTTGCATTCATTTAATAAAGATTTGGATTCCACGCCCTAACGCTCATGCAGAAGTGTTAGTAAATCACGCCCTGGTGCTCAAGCACAAAGACTAGATGTTTAGTATATAAAATTAACATAAAAAAAATGATGAATCCTCTATATTGCATAAAACATTTTGCATATTTATTGAAATGCACGTATTTATATACTGGTATTATTACTGGCAAGGTTTTATACTCAGCTTATTAGCTAACCGATACCTATCGGTTGTTCCCTAATAATGGGAGCAGATGTTGCAGGTGACTTTCCATGAGGTTATTAAGAAGCTAATGTATCGTTTGTGATATTAAGCTATAGGCTCTATGTAATATGTAAAATTATATTTTAATGTTTTAAGTTTTGTTTTAAAAGTACAGTTTTCTTTACGTAATAATGACGGCTCGATAGACTTCCGCTATAGCATTACTTACTATTATATAATATTAAACCAATATTAAGGAAATAATAGTCCGTTACAAAAAAGTTAAGTAGACCACATGTACTGATCCTCATAATCTTTAAATTAGCAATGAATGGATAAAAAAAAGTAGTATTGTTAGATAGACGATTCTTTAAAGGCTGCTGCTAATTGGCTGCGGTTTATAGTTATACGTAGCTAATATGAGCAATAAAAATTAGGTCAAAATTTTTTTAACAAAGGCTGCGGTTTTATGCCTTGCCCGCACCCTATATCCTTAATTTCACAAAAAAACACATGTGCATCCCCCTTACAAAAAAATAAAACACAGTTCCCTTAATACACAATATGTATTAAGCATACATTGCATAAAATTTGTGATCCAACCATTGTAAAGACCACTAATTACTGTTATAAATTCTTGAAAACAGCAATCGATGGCCATTACAGCATGTATTCGACAGAAGAGATGAACACATCTTGCCCCTTTAGTCATTACTAATCTTAATACCACCAATTGCATTTCCTCAAGCAATAGCTACATCCTTCAACACCTAACAAAATTAAACCCAACGTTAGTAAGTTACAAAATGTAAACACTATATATATATGAAGATGAATAAACCCTATCTACTATAGCCAACCACAAAAACAATGTAAAAACACAACCAAAAAACAGCACAATGCAAAACATGATCAATTCTTAAACCATACCAATATACTTAAAACCACAATAAAACAACTGATCGCACACCATGAATCACATTTCCCATAATACAGAAATCGCCTATTGCCTTAGCATACACACATTAAAACACCTAATATAGTTGGTTAATAAGAAAGGTATTCGAGAAAGCAACAAAGCCTTACAGAAAAAAAAATCAGAATTTTGCATTTGGCTTGTCTTGAAATCAACCTAGAGCATTATATAGCCAACATACATGCAACTACAAAGCACACATCAAGCTCCATACGACATGTTTCCAAACACCAAGCACCCAAACAACATGTATCACAACCAAACACTCATTCAAATGCAAATATACTAACACACATGCAAAATCAACCTACATGCAAGCACTCCTAGGACATGTGGACTCTTACATGCACCACAACAAGACATATACCCTAAACTACATACACTCCCTCATATGGCAAGACACATACCCTACCCTAAACTACATGCAAACTACATGCTCTCCCTCACATGGTTGTGAGAATAAGAGTGACTAAGCAAGTTACTATTTACGAATGAATATTACTTTCTTAGCCACATTTTATTATAATGGATAAGGTCAAACAATGACCTATTGCTATATTTTCCTAAATTCATGTGATCATGTCGTTACCTGCTTATTTCCTATTCCTATTCTTATTTGCTTCAAAAGATATAGTTTTATTTAATAAAATGGGTAATTTCATCTATAAATAAGTTTATTTGTAAAAAATTATATAAATGGTAATATTTTTTCAAGATCTTTAACATGAGACCAAATTTGAAATATTTTTGACCCTTTTTCAAAAAAACTTCACAAAATCATTCAATTATTAAAAAAAAAATTAAGCTTCATTGTAAAAAAATAAATTTAAATTAATTTATTAAAAATTTAATGTAAATTTATTCATAAAAATATAAATATAAGATCTCACTTGACTATATTTTAACTAAAAGAGGTCAAGAAGTGACATCTTGGTCGTTGAACAACAATCGACATAGATAAATTGACATAGTATGAAAACTGGGATATATATGTATAATATTTAAAATACTAACAAATTACTTTCTTTATAATCTTTAAATTAAATAATCTTTATAACAAATATTATACAAGCATAAATTTAACTCAAAAACTTTTTTTAAATTTTCGTGAATGGCATAAGAATCTATCTAGTTAAAATAATTTATATAACAAAATAGAGTACATGGAATATATAATATATCTTTTGAAAATAACCACTAGGTAAGTTTACCATTTACTCCCTCCGAATCATTTTAGATGTCCCATTTGCTTATTTGGGAAAATCATATCAATTGTTCCATTTCGTTTTTTGTCTATCTTTTTTTCACCTAAATACCCCCACTTTTCCAATTTCCAGTGCCCAACTACCACCTTTACAATTAATTTAATCAATTAAAATACCCAACTATCATCTTTTTAAGGGACCCCACACCACCCTTAATAACCGTAAAAATCCACATGAAACATCTAAAATGATTCGGAGAGAGTATAACAGTATATACGTCTAAATTAAGAGAAAACTAAATTTTCAAACGGATAAGAATGAAGTCAAACATAATGCTATGAGATGCGGATGCTCTCACCCACTCTCAGGTGCGGCTACTCATTGTATGGTTGCGTGAGTATACAAGAAACTCCCCCCTCATGCCGTAATCTAAGTCACATGGAGTATACTTCTATTTTTTTAAATTATTATTCTTTGTATTAATGCTTTGACTTTAATTCCACTCGGCTAATATTTCCCATAATTTGACAACAATCCATAACAATGTTAATTTATGAAAAGGAACTTCACTACTATTAAACTAGTTTGTTGACATTTTCATAAAAATGATACTCCCTTCCATTTACATTTATTGTCTTGGGCACGAATATTAAGAGTGGGATGTTATCCACCAAAAAGATGATAGAATTAGGATATTTTAAATGATTGAATTAATTGTAAATGTGGTAGTTGAGGTATTGGAAGTAGTAAAAAATGGAAATATTTTGGTCAATATTTGTATTAACATTGGTTATTTAGGTAAAAAAGATCATGAATAAAAATAAAAATGGGATATTTAAGGTGAACTTACATGATAAGAAAATAAGAAAATAGTTGTGAATTGGAGGGATTATTACTCAAGTTTAAATAACATTAGGAATTAAAATTAGCGGAGAAAATAAAAATATTGATTGTAGCTTTTTTATATGAGGTAATGAATATGATGATCCTGATTCATGAACAATAAGAATATTGATGATAACATGAGATTTATTTTTACATTTGAAATAATTAAATTGTAATAGTTTATTGATAACTTGTTTGATATTTAATTTTTTAAATACTCGATGATTCAATAAAAATAGGTAAATATAAATCGTTGAAATATAAAAGCTTACCCCAATCAAAAGTGGTGAATTTAAATCCTTGAAATATAAAAGCTTATGTACCCCAATCAAAAGTTCGGGGGCTTAGAGGAGGAAAAGAAAACCATACAAATAATATCAAAGTCTTATTTTACACATAGTATCTTAGAATCATTTAACTTTATGTAATAATTAATAATCATTTTAATAAGGATAATAGTATATAGCCCTAATTAGATTATATTAGAGTGAACCTATTAGAATTTTGTACTAGCAAAAAATACATAAGGAGTAGAGGTATTTAATTAACGGGGCGGGTCAACCCAACGGGCTAAGTGTCAAGTTACATTTAAATGGGTTATTATCGAGTCGGGTCGTTAACAGGTCGTGGTGTAAAGGGTTAGGTCGGGCTGGGTCATATAATTATAGGAATTGGTTGTGAAAAAAAGTTTACCACTTTTCGTTTTTATATTTTTATATAATTTAATTATATACATAGGTGAGTCAACCAACAACCATAAGTAGAATCAAAAACTATTATATATGAACTTTTAACAAATAGGACAAAGTGGGCCGGATTAAAAACGAGCTTTCGCTTTGGCCTATTTTACATTTGACATGATCGGCCCTGACCTAGCCTATTTAAATTTTGACGCGACGCGCCTCAACCCAACCCGTTGAATAATGTCAAGGAACCACTCAATCAAAAGCTTAAGCTGATGGTTTAGGCCCCAAGATATGTTATATACTACACGCCGCCTCACACGAGAGCCCTTTGGGCTAGTGTGGATGGAGCAAATGTGCTCCTCATACATGGTGCTAAATATTCCACTTTAAATAAGGGGTGGTTGAGATTTGAACTCGTGACCTCCTGTCACGTTAGCTTAAATATGTTATATATACTCTAAGAAACACCTCTAATAAGAAAGGACAATGAGAAGAGTGTAAAAGTGAATTTGTTCCCCAAGAAGAGATAAACAAATATAGTAACTTAATTATAAAATTTCCAAAGTAGTGAAAGTTAATTAATTAATATTTTTTTAGGTTCATCTCTTATACATACAACGCTAAAGGATGTATATATCATTATCTTATTATTAATAATAATAATAATAATAATATAAATGTAGAAGCAAGTTAATAATATAAAAGTTGTATACATAGTTCCTTTCAAACATTTAATTAGAAATTAATTGAAAATTTAAAACTAAAGAAGTAGTATTAAATGGATGTTAATGGGTCTGGCAATGAGGTGGTGCTTTCTATCAATAGCAATGATTTCTTAAATATTAAAGTTGATTATTAATTCACATTATATTTTTGACCCTTGACTCCGTTAGCTTAGCTTCGAAATATAAAAAAAGCCTTTGTATATATAAACTTTTAATTTTTTCTTTTTCCAATTATGTATCATATAATTTCTTTTTTTCATTTTATTAATGTCAAATAAATATAAAAATTTAAGATTATATAATAATAAGATACATATGCATAAACTAAATTTTAATAACAAAGATAACTCAATTTAAACGGTTGTATTTCAAAACTATGTTGAGGAACGGCCCTGAAATAACTTGTTGTTGATAATTTGATGCAACTGCAAAAATGTACCCACCAATGAGCATGAATGAATGAATACTCAGTCTTTCTTGATATAAATCTAGTAAGGAGAAGGAGTAGTAGCTGTTTTCTACCAAAATATTAAATCATAATTAAATTGACAATAAATAAAAGCTCCAACCAAGAATATTAAATTGAAGGAAAGCAAATCCTTAAATATTCTACCCGATCCATCATGAATTGAAATTGAATTATGATAAATACTTTTAGGCCTAGCTAGCAGAAGAAATTAAAAGGAGAGAGAGTTATTTAGTTCTATTATAAGATGCAATTAAAATCACCCCTGCACATGTATGTTTTTATGAGACCAACAATTATAGCACCTCAGCTGTACTCTTACCTTCATTTACTTGTATTTATTTTTAATTATAATTACATTCAATTCTATTCAATGAATCGCTACTTCTCATGCCATTTCTTTTACTGCTTTCTCTTTCAACTTTTTTTTAAGTACATACTTAATGAGTTGGCTGAAAGAAAAACAGAATTACTATTTTTCGATAAAATAAAATCCAATTTTTCAAACAATTAGTCTAATTTTTCTCTCAAACTTGAAACAAGATATTTTTTCTTTTTATTTATTTACTGCATAGCACAAAGTGACCGGTCTTAAATATTTATCAATTCTGTGAAGAGTGGTTCATAACAAATTTAATGGATTTAATGTTTATCATTATTCATATAACTGAACTCGATTTCACCCCATTATAAAAAATAGATTAACATTTATTTAAAAACAAACATTGACAAAAAAATCTCATGTAAAATTGACCCATTTACCCAAGTAAATAATAAACTTGGGAAGCTTGACTTGCTAGCACAAAAGGATCGTACTTTCTATATGATCGACCAATATGAACGTCAACCAGCTTGTACCGCGGATGGGTTCTCGTACCATGGCCGTATCCGGTGGTAGTCTGATCAAACCATTGACATTTGAACAGTGTGACCTTTTTACTTGGAAGTGCTCAATACTCGAGGTCAATAATGTCCTCTAACTTACCATAAAAGTCGATTTCATCCGGACTGTTATCATCAGATTTCACGCACACGCCGCTCTTTTCAGTAGATTTCTTTTTTTTCGGAATGGGAGATAGTGTGAAATCTATAATCATTCACGTAACAAACATCATATCGAAGTGCCTTCTAAAAAGTTTCCTCGGCGAGGTCCTTTAGAGTATCGGCATTATGCACACCATCAAGAAACCCGTCCCGAGACTGCACATAAAATCAATAATTCAATGTTAATCTGTAATACTATTTACTTTCAAAATTACGATGATAAACGTGTACTTACAATCTGTTTAAACCAACGGGCAAACTGGTTTTGGGCCACATGGTCAACTTGCTCTGCGTTTAGATTTGGTTCGTACTTTGTGATTAAGTCTATTAATTGATCATAAAATTGAATCACCTCCGGAAAATTTCGCAGAACATAAGTCTGAGTAATGTTGAGATCTGCTTCATCCATCATAAGAGCCTTACCCCTCCCATGAAATTTGATTGGGTGTGTGATGTGCTCGATTTAGAGCACATTTATGTCCCCACTTTGGTGTCGAGTCTCAATGTTTTACAGTGGTTTTACGCGTTTTACTCTCGATTTTACCTTGTTCTTGTCTCCGCGGTGTTTTGAGGTTATTTCAGGTGTTTTCGGAGGTTTCGAGGTGAAATGGATTGAGTTCGAGGCTTAGACATCAAAGTTGAAGGAGACGCATGCGTATTGAGGCGTTCCCGAGCACCCCAAGTCATTCCCAAAGATCTCGCAATGCCCGAGTGTCGTTTGGTGCTTGATTAAAGATGAAAAGGAGCAAGTGGGGCATTTACAACCTGCATTCGGGCGAATTCATGCCACAGTTCTGGCGAATGTGGCTGCTGAGCTTGAAAACAAAGGCAAGCACATACAGGAAATACCGAATGACTTGTGCATTCGAGAAAGCCCTTCCATTCGAGGGAATGGAACAGCCGATTCGGTTAAATGGGAACAAAATGCCTTGGAACAATTTTACAACTTCTTGAAACCTCAAATGTATTACATTCGGGCGAATGCTATTGGATTTAGGCAAAGGGAATACTGGATTCGGGCGAATGCTATTGCAACTTTTCTTCGCTTGATTAAAACACGTGGGTCTTGTAGGTCTTTTAGGACATAATTCTTTTAGACTATAAATACTCCTTTTTTAGATTGTAAATCCTATGCCTAACTTGGCAGAAACCCTCTCATCTTAGAGCATCAATCTAATACTTTTCTTTACATTCCATTGCCCTAGAATAGATTTTTATGTTTTCATTTACATCCCAAGCTTTGTAATTTCAATTCCTTTCTTTCAAGCATTCAAGTTTATGTAAGTTTACCTTTCTTCATTGCTTTCTTTCTTGTTAATCTTTCATTTATGCCATTTAATCTTCTTCTTACTTGCTTTGATTATTGCTTTGTTTATTGTTCTTTTGTCCTTCAATCTTGTCTTTGTTCTTCTTATTGCTTTGTAAAGTAGTTGATAGTTAGAGTTATTGCTTTATTCTTGCTTATTCCTAGTTTTTATCTTGCCCTAATGCTTATTTCCATGTCTTATTTCATTTGCTTTGTAGTAGTTAGTCTCACCATGAGTGAGTAGTTCTTTTAGGGGTTTTCGTTCGGTGAAACCCTTGGTTTGGTGAATGTTGTTCAAATGGTTGGTTCTGGATTGTTTGACTGATATTCGATGTGAATCTTGTCCTGCCACTCTTGATGAGACATAGGGCGATTATAGGTCGTTCGCATGGCTATATGTCACCAACTTCCCCTCGCTATCTAGAGTGTCTCAATCGATCTACGTTCGATCTCCCTTGACCTAGCTTTCCATGAGAACATAGAACCGACCTAGGGTGGATCCTCACCATCCTCGTTTTTTTCCTATTGGTCATTGTTATTTGTTTATTGTTTTCGTAGTTTAGATTACACACCCTTCCTTCATAACTCTTACCTTTTCTACACCTAGCCCTTAACCTTACCTAGCCTTGTCCTTGTGGCTTGATCCCCAAACTTAGCTCTATACTCACTATAGATGTATTAGGGTGTTATAAATATTGTTTGTATAGCTTTTGTTTCTAGTGTTTAACGACGCGTTAGAAACCCACTATCAAAATGGCACCGTTGCCGGGGACAAGGCGTTATAGTTAGGTTTTGTGCTTGATGTAGTTCATTTTCTTGCTTTCTTTTAGTTTTTGTTTAAATAATTTTTGCTTGTCAGTGCTTACGCTTGGTTTCTAGTGTTGTTTGCATGAGTTATAGCACACGGAGATCACAACTAGAGCTTGTTCCGTACAATTCTGAGATACAAAGGGTCACTAAACAATCTCCTCCTCCCACTCTACGCCAATCGTCTGTACCCAATCCTTCAACACCAATGGCCGACAATCAACCCCTATTTGGTCAATTTGGAACCCCTGGGTCTAGAGAATTTCAAGGAGGCTTAGTGTTACCAGGGGCGGTTTTGGGGCCGTGCAAGGTGCCCAACCGCACAGGGCCCCGAACCTAAAGGGCCTGATAAAAAAATAAATTAGAATAACATACTATTGTAGCAGTATTGTTGGCAAGAGTTTTGCTTAATATATCAATGGTCATATGTTTAAAACCTATTGATTATATTTTTTTTCTCCTTTTTTTTTATCTCTTTCCAAAACAACTCTTTACCTTCTTAATGTTTTTTTACCTCATTTAATGTTACACATTCATCGAACAACAATTACCACCCACCTAATTTATAAAAATGATCAACAACTTATTTTTAAATTTTTCAACCCTTCAAAGTTTTACTCTTTTTATTATTAGTCATCAATCTATTACTATTTTTTCTCTTCCATTTTAACATTAGAGAAGAAAATTTAAATTTTTGACAACTTAATTTATGTTTAAGAAATTAAAATTGTGTTGAATTTTTATTTTGGTTTTAAAAAATCTTTTTTTTTTAAAAAATTATAAAGGGTCTTAGTTTAAGAAAATTATAAAAAATAAACAGGGCCTCGAAAGTGTTTGCTCCGCCCCTGAGTGTTATCGGATGCCCCACCAAACTTCCGCATTGACCCACAATACACGCTCATGGTGAAAGGGAATCCTTTTTGTGGTTTGAAAAACGAGTGCCCTCTCTAACACTTGGAGGCATTTGTAGACACATGCAAATTCATACCTCAATGCCCCGACAACCCAGATTATGTCAAGATGTACCTCTTTCCAGTTGGTCTAGCGGGGGACGCCAAAGATTGGTACAAGTGCTTAGAGCCTAATTCCATTACTACATGGGGTCAATTGAGAAAGACGTTTCTAGAAAGGTTCTATCCCACGAATCGTACCGTGTGAATGGGTAGAACCATGTGAATACTTTCTTCTACGATGGGCTTAATGAGTCAACGAAGGCATTACTAGATTCCGCAGTTGGTGGGCAACTTTCAAAAATCCCATGCAACCAAATGAGGGCCATGATCGAAGAGGTAGCAAAGAATAATGCTTGGGGTGGGGCGAGGAGTAGTAAGCAAACAAGGGGCACGATCGATAAGAGCAATCTAGATTCGATTGGAGCAAAAATTGAAGCAATCATGGACAAGAAATTGTCTAAGCTTAAGTTAGCCCAAGGGAGTTCTAATGTGTCTGCCGCAAGTGAACGTAAGTCCTTCTCATGTCGTATTTATGGGGTTACCAATCATGACACATCTTATTGTGGGGGTTTGAATCCGGTGGATGTGGCATCGGTAGAATATGGGGGAGACACTATAGAGGGAACCCCAGCGACGAGTTTTGATGGGTATGAGTAAAATCACGAATGTATAGCTGCAATGGGTTATGCGAACCAAGGACAAGGGTACAACCAATATAGCCTATTCAACAACCCGTCCTCTCGACCTCCCTTCAATCCGAACAATGGTCAAGGAAACTTCCACCAAGGCTACAACAACCATGTTACATACAACAATCAAGCCGGTGGTAACTTTCTTAGGCCAAATGGAAATAGGCCTTACCCACAAATGCCACACCCTAACCCCAACCTACCATATCCGACCACTCAACCACTTCCAAACCCCGCTCCTAACCACGACTTCATGACCACCCAAATGATTTCTCTTGCCCAACTCAATCAAACCTTGATTTCTCAAATGGCGCAACTTCAAGCTCAACAAAAGCACCTTGAGACCCAACTTGCACAATTAGCACAACCAACCCCACCAATGCTATTCCCATCCAACCCTCAACCAAACCCATCTACCCAACCTCCATCACCTAACCCACCACAAAATCCCAACCACCACACGTGCAAGGCGATCTTCCTTAGATCGGGTACTTCTTATTCGGGTCCAGTTGAAGCTCCAAGGGATGATTTGGGTGAAGGTACTTCAATGGGTAACGATCAATAGGTGAATGATGAGCATGAAGGTGAGCTTCGGGGGAAGGAAGAGAATGAGGTTCTTGAAGAAGAGTTTGACAAAGAAGAAGAAGTTGAGAAGAGAGAAGAGATTATGGATGAAAAAGAGAGAAGGAAGTTGGAGCAAGAAGAAAGATGGAAGGAAATCCAAGAGAGGAGGGCTTATGAGCGTTTACATGCCCCACCGCTACCCTTTCCATATAGAGCGGTGGAGAGACAATTGCAAGCCAAATTTCTAAAATTTCTTGAGCATATGAAGCGATTGGAAATGAAAATCCCGTTCTTAGAGGCCATGGAGCAAATTCCTTAACATGCCAAGTATTTAAAGACTCTCTTGG
This sequence comes from Amaranthus cruentus, assembly GCA_019425755.1. Taxonomy (NCBI): domain Eukaryota; kingdom Viridiplantae; phylum Streptophyta; class Magnoliopsida; order Caryophyllales; family Amaranthaceae; genus Amaranthus; species Amaranthus cruentus. The sequence goes on along the minus strand of CM033458.1, from coordinate 282,268 downwards.
GGAGCAAAAAGAGGCTTGAAAGTGAGGTTGTGAATTTACCGGAGCAAGTTAGTGCCATCATTCAACGCATCTAGGCCAAGAAGGAAAAGGCTCGAGGACCCTTTGTGCTCCCTGTCACTCTTGGAAACCATAAACCCAAGAGAGCACTTGCCGATTTAGGGGCCTCGATTAGCCTCATGCCGATGTGAATTGCCAAGGAACTCACTTTTGAGCTCAATCCATCAAAGAAATCTATCCAACTCGCCGACCAAAGCGTTAAAGTTCCATGTGGGGAATTCGAAGACTGATGTGCTCGATTTAGAGCACATTTATGTCCCCACTTTGGTGTCGAGTCTCGATGTTTTACATTGGTTTTATGCGTTTTACACTCGATTTTACCTTGTTCTTGTCTCCGCAGTGCTTTGAGGCTATTTCAGGTGTTTTCGGGAGATTCCGAGGTAAAATGGATAGAATTCGAGGCTTAGTCATCAAGGTCGAAGAAGAGACACGTATTTCGAGGCATTCCCGTGCACCCCGAGTCATTTCCAAGCACCTCGCATTATTCCAAGACCTTCCGGCACCTCATAGATGCATTTCAATAGAGAACAAAGCACGTTAGACCTGCATTCGGTCGAAGGGGGGTCCCAATTCGGGCGAATGAAGGTGCTGCAGCCAAAGCAAAAGATCAAGACCTTCTGGATATACCGAATCCATCTCTCATTCGGTCGAATAGATGGATTCGGGCGAATGGGCACTCTTTCATTTGGTCAAATGGCCTAGAAACTTTGCCTACGAGGTCTCAAATTCTACTGGAAACCCCGAATGGCCTCATTCGGGCGAAGGAAGAAGGATTCGGGCGAATCCCCAGTGCCATTCGGGTGAATGGGACATAAAACACGCAATTCTTATTTCTTCGCAACTTAAAACACGTGGATATTTTTAGGTCTGTTAGGGCACACTTTGTACAGCCTATATAAGGGCTTAGTTCTGAATACTTTGCCAATGCCTACTAGGAGAGAAACCCTTTCATCTTAGAACGTCAATCTATTGCTTTCTTTTACTCTCATTTGCCCTAGAATAGATTTTATGCTTTCTTTTACATTCCATGCTTTGTAATTTCATTTCCTTTCATTCAAGCATTCAAGTTTATGTAAGTTTTTATTTCCTTATTTCTTTCTTTCTTTGTTTTTCTTTCATTTATGTTGTTTAATGCTTTCTTCTTTCATGCTTTGATTATTGCTTTGTTTATTGTTCTTTTGTCTTTTGAAACTTGTCTTTGTTCTTCCTATTGCTTTGTAGTGTAGTTGATAGATAGATTTCTTGCTTTGTCTTCCATTATTGTTGCTTTTCTTTTTTCCTTAATGCTTTCATTCATGTTTTCCTTCTTGTTCTTAGTTGTAGTTAGATTCAATATGCTAGAGTAGTTCTTTTAGGGGTTTTGGTTTGGTGAAACCCTAGGTTTGGTGAATGTGGTTCATATACTAGATTAGGGTTGAGGTTTGTTGTGGATTGTTTGGTTAATATTCGGAGCGAGCCCTTCCATTTGAGCGAATGGAATAGCCCATTCGAGCGAATAGGAACAAAATGCCTTGGAAGAATTTTGCAACTACTTGAAACCCCGAATGTATTACATTCGAGCGAATGCTATTGGATTCGGGCGAAGGGAATACTTGATTCGGCCGAATGGCTGGAATTTTAGCGCTGCGCTTTCCTTCGCTTGATTAAAACACGTGGGTCTTTTAGCTCTTTTAGGGCACGATTCTTTTAGACTATAAATACTCATATTTCTGATTGTAAACCCTATGCCTAACTTGGGAGAAACCCTCTCATCTTAGAACATCAATCTAATACTTTTCTTTACATTCCATTGCCCTAGAATAGATTTTTATGTTTTCATTTACATCCCAAGCTTTGTAATTTCAATTCCTTTCTTTCAAGCATTCAAGTTTATGTAAGTTTACCTTTCTTTATTGCTTTCTTTCTTGTTAATCTTTCGTTTATGCCATTAAATACTTTCTTCTTACTTGCTTTGATTATTGCTTTGTTTATTGTTCTTTTGTCCTTCAATCTTGTCTTTGTTCTTCTTATTGTTTTGTAGAGTAGTTGATAGTTAGAGTTATTGCTTTATTCTTGCTTATTGCTAGTTTTCATCTTGCCCTAATGCTTATTTCCATGTCTTATTTCATTTGCTTTGTAGTAGTTAGTCTCACCATGTGTGAGTAGTTCTTTTAGGGGTTTTCGTTTGGTGAAACCCTAGGTTTGGTGAATGTTGTTCATATGCTAGATTAGGGTTGAGGTTTGTTGTGGATTGTTTGACTGATATTCGATGCGAATTTTGTCCTGCCACTCTTGATGAGACATATGGTGATTATGGGTCCTTCGTATGGCTATATGTCACCAACTTCCGCTCGATATCTAGAGTGTCTCGATCGATCTACGTTCGATCTCCCTTGACATAGCTTTCCATGACAACATAGAACCGACCTAGGGTGGATCCTCACCATCCACGTTTGTTTTCTATTGCTCCTCGTTATTTGTTTATTGCTTTCGTAGTTTAGATTACACACCCTTCCTTCATACTTTTACCTTCTGTACACCTAGCCATTAACCTTGCATAGCCTTGTCCTTGTGGTTTGATCCCCAAACTTACCTCTATACTCGCTATAGTTGTAATAAGGTATTAGAAATATTGTTTGCATAACTATAGTTTTTAACGATGCGTTAGAAACCCGCTATCAGTATGTGAATATGGACAAAACACCCGATCTGACGTTATTAAAGCCTCCGTCATCGTTTTTAGGAAGATTTCAAACTCTACACCGAACGTCTTGCCCAAAGTAATGCGAGACAAAGTTTGATGCTTCTTCTGTAATATAAGCGTTACAGATCGAGGCCTCAACATGCGCCTTGTTTTTGACATTAAGCTTTAAATGTCGAAGATACCTGTAATTTAAACCAATTAGTAATTATTAAGACTCATTAGTGACCAGAAAATGAAACAATACTTAGTTTAGACATGTAATTACCTCTCAAAGGGATATATCCACCTATATTGTACTGGACCAACAATCCTTGCCTCTTAAGCTAGATGAACAGGCAGATGTTCCATGAGATCGAAGAATGTTGGAGGAAATATAGTCTCTAACTTACAGAGCACCACTGCAATTTCCTCGTCCAACCTCCACATATCTGCTGCAGAAATCTTCGGAGAAGTAAGACTTCTAAAGAACTAACTAATTTCAGTAAGAGCTTCCCATACTTTCGCTGGCAGCAACTTCTGAAATGCTATTGGAATTAGTTGCTGCATGAACACATGACAATCGTGACTCTTCATCCCGAATATCTGATGCTTAGCCATGTCGATATTCCTGGCTAAATTTGAAACATACCCATCAGGAAATCTTAGAGTGTTAAGCCACTCTAGTAGGACAACCATTTGTTCTTTGTTTAGTGTGTATGATGCCTTGGGGATGGTAGAACCAACTGGATGTTATTCCGATCGGATCCCGAGCTCGGCTAAATCTAGACGTGCCTTAAGATGATCCTTAGTTTTTCCTAGCACACACATTATTTTGTTGAAAATGTTATCAAAGAAGTTCTTCTCAATGTGCATCACGTCAAGGCTGTGACGGATCATGTATGTGCTGCAGTACGGCAAATCCAAAAAAATACTTCTCTTCTTCCATCCAACACAATATTTACTGACTTCTGCGTTGTACTCAGCTGCATCGTCTTCACATACCCGTAAAAATCCAAAACGATCCATCTCCTCTATAAGCTCATTTCCCGTACGTATGTCGGGCCTAACCCTTCTCAACAGCTCCACGACTGAAATTTATCCGGTTTCTGCGGTAGGGGTGCCTATTATCTAAAAATCTCCTGTGTGAGTCAAATCACCTCACTTTTTTGCTGTGTCTTAAATAGACGGCTTTGGACTCATCCATGCAGTATGGACAAGCGTGCATGCCAAATGTACTTAAACCCCACACTCATCACATTGTGTCATACTCGCTGTGGGTCCCCAATAAATCATACACCCATTGACACAACAATCAATCTTTTCTACCGGCAATCCAAGAGCCGAAATTTGTTTCTTCGTATCGTAAAACCTTGTTGTCATCCCATTATCTTTCGGCAACATTTCAATAATGAATTGACAAAATTCATCGTAAAGTCTCTCTAGAATACGAAAGTTTGTCTTTAGGCTCGACATCCTTCCTATGACCGACATCTGAGTATGAGTTTCGCAACTAGGATACAGGGGTAAGTCGACGGCTCTTAACATTTCAAAAAATTGTCTTGATTGGGGGTTCGGATCTTCTTCAAGATGTACGGGAGAGTTTGGTACATTTGCGACGACATCATCACGATGCGGTAGAAAACGATGATGTGTACTAGATTGAAAAAGTTGTTTTTCTTAAATATTTCCTCTTATGTACTATAAAAAATCGAAAACATTGAACATATGTTTTTCAAATTTAACGAAAACATTGTTCTTGTCCATAATACCCCACGAATTAAGCTTTGTAAATTTTCGTAAGAATACCCCACGAATTCCAACTCGATGTATCACCCTCAGTGCAATTTTATACAACCTTACAAAATACAACATGTAGGCCATAATAATTATTACGCTTTAATTGTTGCAACAAAATTTAGTAAGAATACCTCACGATTTGTAGCTCGTTGGTTCGCCGATAGTGCAATTTTATACAACCTTACAAAATACAACATGTAAGCTGTAATATTGACTATCGGTGAGCCAACGAGTTCCGAATCGAGGATTATTTTTACTAAGCTTGAACTGTTGTAACTTAGTTTAAGTAAAATTTATACAATGCTTAATATCATCCAAATTGAAAAACATATTTTAATCGTTTTCTCCACATTTTTATAGTACATATACAAGAGAATAATTCAGAAAAACAACAGTTTCGGGTAAGTACTCATGATAGTTACAAAAAAATGGCCACCAACTAAAAGCTCATTAAAATTTTTTTTTACCATCTAAATATAACATATGATACAATGAACCTTATTTAAATAAAATTTTAATAAGTTTTTCGCACGGTGATTTTCCGTAAAATTTGTAAACACTAATTAGAAATAATTGTTTTTCTTGACAATATCCTTGTATGTATATATAAGAAAAAAAATGGAAATATAAATATATATTTCTCAAATCTAAGTAAACTCCGCATCTTATGATTTTATTGGTGTAAACTAAATTAATTTAAGTAAATAATACGATATGTTGCTAAATTTTCTTAGATTTGAGGAACATATTTTCATCATTTCTTACACATTTTTATAGCACTACAAAAATATAATTAAGAAAAACTACATTCTCGAGTAAATACTTATAATTATTACAAAAAATGTCCGAAGGGAAAAGCTTAATAAAATTTCTTTTAACAAAATACATATATATATATATATATATATATATATATATATATATATATATATATATAGATATATATATATAAAGAGATATAAATATATATATATATATATATTTTTTTTTTCCTTGATTTTTATAACCTTGTTATTTTTTGGCAAAATCGTGTTACTATTTTTTTTTCCTTGATTTTTATGGCTGAAAAGTAACACGTTTTGGCCAAAACGAAACAGTTTTCGAATGTGTTACTTTTACATCAAAATATGTTACTTTTCTAAGAATGAAATTTCACATCAAATAGTAACACCTTTTTGCTAAAAAGTAATAAGGTTCGCACGGTTCACACTTAAGCATAGTTCGCACTGGAACTTTCCCTATAAAATATTGTAATTTTTTTTTTAAGTTAGAGATAATGTAAATTTAAATGAAAGAGATTAAATTATAAGGATTATTTGGAGATAATAAAGTAGAGAGATAATATTGAGGTGAAAATGTAAAAAGGAATTTAAGTTGGCGGAAGGTATTTTTAGAAAAATTTGGATAATTTCCTACTACCTTCCGACAAGGGTATTAGTCGGAAAATTCTTCCTACACCGACCAAATTTCGACTAAATGGAAAGTCGGAATTATTTCGACTAAGAGATATGTCGCAATTTAGTCGGAAATTTCCTACCACTTGCTGTCAGTAGGAATTCAGTCGGAAATTCCGACTACAAGTGAGTAGTCAGTATTTTAGTCGGAATTTTCCGACTAAAAGTGGGTAGTCGATGGTTTTTGGTCGGAACTTTGCATTTTTTTTGTAAAACTTAAGTAAACTAGAGTAAATCAAAAGTAATAAAGCATGCTAGATATTAAAATAACTCTATATAACACATAGCAAATTAACTCGTTATAATACAATTCACTAAGCATCCAAGATAAAACAATTTACTCTAAGACTAGTATTTAAAAACACAATATCAGATATTAAGTCATATTACATATGTTTTTAAATAATTTCTAAAAATAACTAACATAAGCTACTAATAATCTAAATTGTAAATCACTGTGCGCTAAGTTAGGCTAACTTGAGGTTATATAAAAACTAATACAATAACTATCAAAATCATAGCATAACACACATAAACTAAAGCACAAACTAATCAGAGCTACCAAAGGAACAAACCAATCAAACATACTTAGAGTATATATCAATTATATTATCATAACACTTTAAAAAGTCATTGATAAAGTTTTATCATAGTACAAGATGTTTTTAAATTATCGGAGCTAAATTATAAGAGCATGTATCAAAGCTTTTAAAACTGTTAGGGGCTCAATTAATAAACCCGTAATTTATTTAATCAAAGTATAAACCGCCCACCTTAGTCTAATAACTTCCCAAAATAACTACCCACTACTTACCGTAACCTACCACTATCACTCATCTACCCATGATGTCTCTTATTTTGGTAACCGACTCCCATTCTACTATTATAAATACTTGTTGAATCATTAATATATAGACCTCGAGGCCTTGATATTTATACCGTTACTCCACAAAAATATCCGCCCTCCTACTAACAATTTATACCCTAATCACATGTCCTTCAAATGATTTGAACTCATCCTACAATCCGTTAACTTGTTTTCATTAATTATCATATATTCATTACTTTCTGTTTCCCGATCTGACTTGATCGTCAGAGGGGTTTTCCGGGAAACCACCCCCGGGCAAGGCTAACGTTGTATTGCAGGATTTGAGGTCTCATTAGCGGAAGGATCATTATCACTTTCAGTATATTGACAATCGTCCCCGATTACACCTATCTCCATGTATTTTAAGTGTCTTTTGCACTTTCTCGTTTCATTACCGAAACAAAAACTGACATATCATTTAAAGCTTTTAAAACTAACATATCATTTTATCGGAGCATTAAAACTATATTCACCACTATATATCAGAACATTCAATCTTAGAAACAATGAAGATTCACAATTATCCTCTTAAGTTTGTTGCTTTCCCCTTTTGACATCAATCAAAAAGGAGTGAGATAACCAAACCAGAACGCTAATTATAACATATCAGCCAAAGAAGGATAACAAGAAGCAATTACCAAAGCAAATACCCTAAGAAGTAATCAAGATATGCAAGGAGTAATCATCATAGACCATTCACTAAATAAGAAGAAGTACAAACAGTAGCAACACTTAAAAAGACAAAATAAAAGATTGTTTGATTAAGAGATCGACAGATGGGGTACCCAACAAAAAATAATGTAGTAGGAAGAGAGATCAAACATCAATCTCATCTTCATCAAAAAACTTATTCTTCACTTCAACTATGTCAAGCTTTGCTTCAAGACGGGACTCCATCTGGGATAGTTGATCAGTAATTAAAGCAAGTGAGACACAAATTTCATCTTGATACGCAAAGAATTGGGACTGTAAATCATTTAACTTGGAGAGAACAAGATCTAAGGAAGCTCTTAGAACAGTAGAGGGGTTAGCAGAATTATCAAAACCTAACCCAGGCGAAGTGTGTAGAGGTGAAACCTGTGTAGCAAATGGTGGTGGAGTAGAAGGTAAAGGTGATGGTTGTGGTGATGGTTGTGGTGATGAAATCTGATGGGTTGGTGGTTGATAGAGAGCTTTCGTAGGTTGTTGTTGATCTTAACTAAGTTTACGTGACTACCATTAGCGCTAAATAAGGGGTCGACCACAGGGAAATGTTTACGTGACAAAAGAGTCTAATGACAAAAATGTTTATGAACTTGAGTTTTAAACAATTTGCTAAACAATAGATAAAAAGACTAGAGTTTGGGAATGTAGCTTCTTAATTTGCTAAAGGGATGAGTTGAAAATATGTTTTTAACCATTTTTATGATGGGAAAGGCCTTTCTAATTTAGCTCCACAACTTCTGGGCATAGGAACTATATAGCTACTAATATGGTTTAGAAGATTCGGCTTCTGGGCGTAGAACTCGACCATACTAATAACTCCCTGATACATGTTCATGACCTCCAATTTATGTTAAACAAGAAAGAATCATACAAGATAGGCATGGTTCATCATCCTAAAGATGGACTAGGTCTCGAAGGAATCCTAATAAACTTAGCTTCCGAGGTACTCATTACAAGCATGAATTCATACATCCCAAGTGTTCAAGCAATCAAGCAACATAAATTGTCCATGGATGGAGATGAAAATGGACTTTCGATTCCTTACCAGGGAACTCACATATTCTTTCATCTTCATATTTGTGATCAACCCATTACCCCATAAGCAAATTAATTAGCTAACTACATCCCCAAACTCTAGAAAGAAAACTACTCACTCATTTTGATAACTAAAACAATCACATAAAATATAATTTCATTCATAGAGCAAACAGCAACAAAGAAGAAAATTAAGTTAAAGAATACTTACTTCCCTCAACTAAGACGGGGGATGGAAATCACAACACTGAACAAGAGTTTCCAATAGTCAAACCAAAGGAATACTTCAAACCAAATGCTAAATCAAACCCACAATTTTTGGAATATGCCTTGATTAATACCAAAGAAAGATTACCATAATCTACTAGTGTTTAGTGAATAAAGTTACAAACCAAATGCTTGAGTTCTAAGAAATAAGAAGCAAAACAAAGTGTTTTAGGGAAGAATTACTACAAGTTTCTGGAATAGATGAGTACTTAAGGTCACAAAGAACAAATCCAATACACGTCAGAGACACCATCTCACTCAATTTTTCAATGAATTTTTTGAAATGTACATCAAGCTGTTTTTCAACCCTCCTGTGTGGATATGGAACTGGTGGCACATATACTCTTTCGTGTTCTCTCAATAAGCCTTCTTCTTTATTTTGTGCTTGCTTTTCCTCTCTTTTTTCATTTTTTTCTTCAATCTCATTCTTATCACTAATTTCATTTTTCCTCTCACTCTTCTCAATCTCATTTGTGTCACCCATTTCATTTTTCTCCTCACTTTTTTTATTTTTCACCAACAATCTCATTTTTTTCACTCGCATTTTCTTTTTCACTCATTTTCTCACCTTGGAAATTGGAAGCTTTGTTTTCATTTCCATAACTCAAGGCTGCAACATGTTCTGAATTGGACCCTCGGCAATAAGATGTATCATGATTTGTCCCTCCACAAATATCACAGGTGAAGATGGGAGTTTGGACAGCTGATACTTTTGAAGGTTTATAAACACCCAATTGAGCTAACTTATCCAGCAATGCTTTAAGTTTGCTTTTTAGAGACTCTGAGTTCTTTACTTCATACATCCCCTTGGATCTAGTTCTTCCTTGATTGGCCTATAACGAATTCTTGACTACCTCTTCAATCTGTGTCCTTACTTGATTTTGAGGGATTTTGCACAATTGTCCTCCAACACTGGAATCTAGCAATGCCTTGGTCGGTGGGAGAAGACCATCATAGAAGAAAGTATTGAGGTGGTTCTCCTCATATTCATGATGCGGACAAGCCCTCAACATTCTTTTGAAATGATTCCATGCCTCGGCTAGAGTTTCATCATCGTCTTGAGTAAACTCAACAATTTTCTTTCTCCAATCCTGGGTTCTTACGAATGGGTAGAATATTTCTAGAAAAGCTTTCTTCACCTCCCCCCATGTAGTCAAAGAATTGGGCTCAAGACATTTGTACCGATCTTTCGCATCTCATGCAATACTAGATCGAAAAAGATGCATCATCACATAATCTGGGCTATCGGTACACACTGGCATAAGGTCACAAAGCTCGGTGAATTTATCTAAATGCTCAAGTGGACACTCATTTTTCATCCCCGAAAATACTTCCTCCCTAACGATTCTTGTGTTCTGCGGATGGATTTGGTAATTAGTCTTTGTGGTAGGAAGTCTAATCCCACCTTGTGGTGCTCCATATTGCCCAAAAAGAGCTTGATTCTCCATATTGCCCAAAAAGAGCTTGATTCTTCATGTGGTGCTCCCTTCTTGTATCACTGTTAGATGGTGATGGTGGTGGGGAGTAAGGAGGGGTACTAGGATTACCCTCCTCAATGATCTATCTCCGGAATGAAAGGTTCAATTTCTTTGTTCCTCTTACGGCTTATGCTCATGCAACCACCACAAGAAAAAGATTGTTAGCAATGACTTTCAAAAACTAAAATACAAGTATTCACAATATTCATAATATCTAACAATTGCCATCAAAACTAAATTCGACACTCATGTCCCCGGCAACGGCGCCAAATTGATAGAGCGATTTTGTAGGTCGTTGTTGATCTTAACTAAGTCCGCTCTACGCAATTAATTTTATTCGCCTTAATTAACCCTAATGACTACCGTTAGCGGTAAGTAAGGGGTCGGCCACAGGGAAATGTTTACGTGACAAACAGAGTCTAATGACAAAAAGTTTTAGAAAACTTCAGTTTTATGACAAAAACAAATTTCAAATACAAGTTTTAAACAATAGATAAAAAGACTAGAGTTTGGGGAATTTAGCTGCTTAATTTGCTAAAGGGATGAGTTGAAAATATATTTAAACCATTTTTATGATGAGAAAGGTCTTTCTAATTTAGCTCCACAACTTCTAGGCATAGGAACTATATAGGTACTAATATGGTTTAGAAGATTCGGCTTCTGGGCGTAGAACTCGACCATACTAATAACACCCTATTACATGCTCATGACCTCCAATGTATGTTAAACAAGAAATAATCATACAAGATAGGCATGGTTCATCATCCTAAGGATGGACTAGGTCTCAAAGGAATCCTAATAAAGTTAGCTTCCGGACTACTCATTACTAACATGAATTCATACATCCTAAGTGTTCAAGCAAGCAAGCAACATAAATTGTCCATGGATGGAGATGAAAATGGACTTTCGATTTCTTACCAGGGAGCTCACATATTCTTTCATCTACATATTTGTGATCAACCCATTACCGCATAAGTAAATTAATTAGCTAACTATATCCCCAAACTCTAGAAAGAAAACTGCTCACTCATTTTGATAACTAAAAATATCATTTCATTCATAGAGTAAACAACAACAAAGAAGAAAATTAAGTTAAAGAATACTTACTTCCCTCAACGAAGGAGGGGGATGGAAATCACAACAATGAACAAGAGTTTCCAATAGTCAAACCAAAGGAATACTTCAAACAAAATGCTAAATCAAACCCACGATTTTTGGAAAATGCCTTGATTAATACCAAAGAAAGATTACCATAATCTACTAGTGTTTAGTGAATAAAGTTACATACCAAATGCTTGAGTTCTAAGAAATAAGATGCTAAACAAAGTGTTTCAGGGAAGAATTACTACAAGTTTCTGGAATAGATGAGTACTTAAGCCTACAAATACACTAACGGTGTAACGGTCCGGCTTAAGTGACTCGGATAATCAAATAAAATTATGTCTCCGGTTCACACACTGAACACTTGGATGAAACCTTTTTTCCAGGATCGTCAATGTTCCATCGATAAAAGCGTATAACTAAGCGGAAATAAAACATAAGATGTTAACAATATACGATAGTCCAACATACAACTCGAGAGCCCATTGGCCTCTAAGTCAAGTTAAGCAAAATACCGAAACAACAAACAAACCAAACTAAGTTCTGTTAAAAGTTGGACAATATTCTATTTAGAATTTTATTGCATAAGAAGTGTAGTCCTGGTAATAATGGTCCTAGATTGAATCCGCACTCCAGTCCCCACCTGCAATCAACCTTGGGTACCAAATTTTATAATTTCTAACATTCATTTGCTATTTTTAATTATTTAAGCATTTTAACGAATTTTAACACATCGGTTAAATAAAATAGCAACTGCTGTCCGGAAACACTCATTAATTAATTATTATTATTTTTATATATTTATTATTCAAATTATAAAACACTTTTAAAACTCATGACCAAGAAAAATCTAATATAACCGAATCTATAACAATACAACTTATTTTTCTTATCACACAAGCGCTTAATATCGACACACATATAACAATTCACCAAAAATCTAACCATCCTCATATCATAAAGCCATTAAACTAAAACATACTCACCCACATGATCTTTCTAAAACACTTAAAATTCATAAATTATGATAATTGAATTAAATATTTGATCCTCTTATCAATTTTAAAGTTTTAGAGAAAATCATAAACCAAAACACCTTTTTGAATCAAAGCATTTATACATATAAATAAATACAATCCTTTAAACAAATCAAATTTTGTTAAAGGATTTATAAACTCATGGATACCTATATTACCTAATCCATACATTTTAAATTTCTTTTAACAAATTGAAATTTTGTTAGAGAAATTTAGATCATAAAATAAATTTATTTAAACATTACAATAGACTTTATTATTATAACAAATTTGAACTTTGTTATAGAATGTAAATCAAGGAAAATTTTATATAATAAAAATATGATTTAATCGTTTTAACAAATTAATTTTATTAAAGGATTATTTAAAGAAAAACTTATATAAAATACTCCATCCTCCTAAAACGTCATAGGATATCATCATATATAAAATATAATCTATCATAAAAGTCAAATCTACAATTAACAACTAAATTTCATTTACTCAAATGAAAGTTAGAATGAAAAGAAAATGGGTGATGAAAAGGTTTAAGAGGCTTTAAGAAGGCTTTTTCTCTTAATTGTGCCATAACACACAATTAAGAGAGGAGTTAGAAAACTCCCTTTTGGCTCCCTCACAACCGGCCCCCTTCCCATTTCCCCATAATGAATTATTTTTTTATTAATTATGTGATTATTGCATTTATTTCATTTTTTTTATTATATATATATATATATATATATATATATATATATATATATATATATATATATATATATATATATATATATATATATATATGGCATGATAAATGGTGCTCAGATGGCGCCTTGAAGACATTATTCCCTAGGCTATTCTCAATTTCGATGCAATGTGATGAGCTTGTTAGCCTGATGGGATCTTGGAATGAAAATATGTGGGAATGGAAGTTCCTATGGAGGAGAAGACTATTTGAGTGGGAATCTGAAGAAGTTGAGAGATTAACCACCTATATCTCACCTTACTCCCCGGTGCGTGATAAGAAAGATTGTATTCAATGGTTGGGTCAAGAGAGCAGCAAATTCCCCATAAAGGAGATTGGCAACAAGGTCTATGAAGCACACTCCCCCATCTTACCTGGTCCAGTCTGTAGCTTCATCTGGAAGCTAAAGATCCCGCCTAGAGTACAACTTGTGGTTTGGCTTGCATCTTTGGAGAAACGAAAGGAGACACTTTGGTGGATCGTGGCATTATTGAGCATAATCTTGGGCTTTGCCCATTTTGTGAGTCCACACTAGAGACTAACCCCCATATTATCTTAACTTGTCATTTTTCTTGGAGTATTTGGATGCAGGTTCTTAAATGGTGGGGAGTAACCGGCGTTCTCAACAATAGGTGCGCCCAGCTATCAATGGAATGGAGAAATCTGGTGCCAAGGAGATATAGAGGCAAACTATGGAACCTCATCTTTGGTTGTGTTATATGGACCCTCTGGTTCGAAAGGAACAAGATAAAGTTTGAAGATGGTAGATGCGATGCAAGCAAAATACTTTATACTCTGAAAATTCGAGTGGGCATCTGGGCAAAAGAGCTGCTGGGAATGGATATCGCAACAAACTCTGTATTTACACAGAATGTCGATGCTCTTATGTTTTAGCCTTAGCTTTAGCTCCTATAGTTTTTGTCTTTTGTTTTTGTGGAGGATGTATCCTTTAACACCTGCTGGTCTCCTGGTGTTTTCTGGTTTTTGCTTTTGGTGTTGCATCATTAGGTAGATTTTGGCGTTCGCCTACAGTTTTTAGGCGTGGTGTGTAAAGGGATAGACCCCGTACTCTGGAGTTTTTTCTCTCTTCTTTCATGAGGCATAGCCCACCCCTATGCGTTGTTGTGGTGCCCTGATTCTTGGTTCCCCTGTTTCCAATGGCTTTTTCCCATCGCAGGGTTTTTTATGCCGGCGGTGCTGGGGCTCCCAAGTCTCAGTGTTTTGTCTTTTCTTCATTATATATATTTCCTAATTTCCAAAAAAAAAACATATATATATATATATATATATATATATATATATATATATATATATATATATCATATATATATATTATTACTATATAATATATATATATATATATATATATATATATATATATATATATATATATATATATATATATATATAATATATATATATATTATATATATATATAATATATATACTTATATATATATATACTATACTATATATATATATATATATAATATATTATATATATATATATATATATATATATATATATATATATATATATATACATATATATATATATAACAATGAGTGACGCTAGAGAGAGAAAGGACGGTGGGCGACTGCAAAGAAGACGAAGAGTCATCTCGTTCAACGGACTGGATAAGTCAAACGGCCAAGTTTTTTTTGAAAAACGACGGCCTTTCTCTGGGTACAAGGGGAATGGTGGTGAGGGTAGTCGTCGAGGAGTGAATGACGGTGGTAGTAAAAGGTTTCATGCTCAACCTGTTGATGGAAGACGAACAGTCCAACTCCAAAATTCAAACTTACGCCATGAACATCAGAATACCTTTCATCAGGATGGTGGATATGATTTGAACAATGGAAGACAAAGGAACATTGCTGAACGTCATGCTCAACCTGTTGATGGAAGACAAACAGTCTAACTTCAATATTCGAGCTCATGCCAGGAACATCTGAATACTTTTCATCGGGATGGAAGACGAAGGATCTCTGTAGAACATCATCATCATAATAGTAAGCTTCCTGGGTTTGGGTTTGTTCATCTGGGGGAAACGCGTCTCCCTTGAAGACGTGGGCCCCGAGAAACGACCTCTTCTCAGTTGGCTCTTGCTCATGACTCTTCCACATCTCTTTTTGTCGATTGTATCCCACAGTTCTTGTCATCCGGTGAGTTGCGGTCGTTATTCATGAAAGCTGGCTAGGTGGTTGATGTATTTATCTCTCAGAAGTCGAGACCCAACAGAAATGAAGCGTTTGGGTTCGTGCGGTTCAGTTGCTTTAATGATGTTGTTGGTGCCATTAAAAAGTTCAATGACTACCAAATGTCTGGTTCTAAACTCAGAATTTCTTTGGCCAAATTCCAAAAAGGTGGAAGGCCCTTCAATAAGGTGGATATGCGTAGTAATGGTATCAGTAGGAAGCCCATATCGATCATTAATCCTGCTCTACGTGACGATAGGAAATATTTGGACGTTGTTATGGGTCAGAAGAGTACCGTTGTGCTGGCGAACCAGAAGGAAGAAGCCATCCCTATCAGCTCCACTCTTAAAGGCACGGAGAACTTAATCATGGCTGATAATGGTACCCGTACCCATGCTCAGTACACGCTCAAAGTCACAGAGAACCCAATCATGACCGAAAAGTTGGCCCGCGCCGTCATTGTGGATTTTGAGGAGACCATTGAACCAAAGCTTGCTGCCTCCATGGTTGATGGAACGAATGTTCCCTTTGTATGTATGTCATCTCTTTCCCCTACTAGTTTAATTTTATTTTTTGATGATGAATTGGAGATGAAAAATGCAATTGATGAGGCTTCTCCTGTCTGGAAGAATTTTGTGAATGTGCGCAGATGGTCGAATGTTGAATGTGTTAATAATAGGCTAATATGGATTGAATGTGTCAGTATCCACCCTAAATGTTGGAGTTATGATAATATTAAAATGTTAGGCGAGAAGTGGGGGCGAGTCCTACATATTGATCATGATGATAATGGGGTGAATAGTCTCACTTTTGCACGACTACTAGTTAGTACTAAAGCCCAAAGTAGAATTGATGCTTGCATTAGAATGGAATGGGAGATGGGTTTTTGTGATGTTTGGGTAAAGGAGACTCGCTCTTGGGAGTGTAAGGATATGGTTGAGATAAAACAATTTAGAAAGGATTGTCATGAGGCCGTGGTTGTGGTTCATGAGGAGCCTTCAATTTGGCTTGAAGAGAATACTAGAATCGACATAGTAGATAATCTTATGGGGGGAATGTTGATTGTAACCTTGATCCACCCTCAATGGTGAATGATGATATAGTGGTTGTTGTGTCTCTTGATAATGATGGTGATGATACTATAGCTGTGTGTAAATCAAGTCCTGTTGAGCCGCAAGTGAATGAGTGGTTTGATCCAATCTCCTCTGTGGAATGTTCTCTAAGTCTACAACAAGTGGGTGAGCCTACTGGATTTACTACTCCTGTACCGGATGCTACATTGGCTCTGTTAGTAAGGAATGGTACATAAAAAAGACAAAGGGGTAGACCAAAGAAAGCTCCCTTCCAGTCCCATTGTTTGTCCCCTCATCTCCTTCTAATTGCAATATTGAGGCACATGAAACGTGGAATATGGCTAAAGCTCTTGGGTGAAGTCATCGGATGAAGAGGCAGTTATTGTGGAGTTGAGAAAATCCAAGCGAATTATGGCAATGGTGGAGAACCCGATTGAGGGTAATTAATAAGTCCCTCTTACTAATTGGTGTTTTCTGTTTAGGTTTTTATGATGAATATTCTTTTCTGGAATGATAGGGGGCTTGGAAAGGGTGAGAAATGTATCAGTATAAAAAATTTGATTAATGGGAAACAAATATCTTTTGTGGGCTTGGTTGAAACAAAGCACAGGAGATCCTTCAACTGGAGGGTTAGAAGAATGTGGGGTTCTGATGGGTACGACTGGTGTGAATCTTTTTCCTCTGAAACGCATAGTGGTGGAATTGTTACTATTTCGGATCCAACAATCTTCTGTGCCTCCCAAAGATACATTAGCGATAGATATATAGTGTTAGAGGGTTACGTTGTTCAGAGCAATTTCGACTGTTGTGTGGGGATTGTTTACGGCCCTAATGATCGACTAGGTAGGAGCATGATGTTTGATTCCTTAAATAGTCTGTCTCAGTCCATCAATAAACCCATGTTGCTGCTAAGGGATTTTAATGAAGTTTTGTGTTCCTCGGAAAGAATTGGCCTATTCAGAAATAATTTAACCATGCGAGAGTTTGTAGAATGGAACAACAACCTCCATCTCATTGATCTGCCTCTACATGGTATTAGATACACTTGGGGTAGACGTGACTCACAAAGCAGACTTGATAGATGTTTTTGTGTAGATGAGTGGATTAGTAAGTTCCCCGAAATGAGACTTGAAGGCTTGAAGAGGTGTTTCTTTGTGCATAACCCGCTCTTACTGTCTTTGGAGAAATATGAAAATTGGGGCCCGAAACTTTTCAGATGCTTCGATACTTGGTTCTCTAATCCGAAATAAAAAGAGCTCGTTCAGAAGGAGTAGATTGATTTACCAAACTTGAGCCTGGTCAATAAGATGAAGGCTCTGAAGGGTCCCATAAAAACATGGAGCAGGGAGCAATTTGGAGCGATAGATAATACCATCGGCAATCTGGAAAATGCTATTCATGACCTCCAAAAAACTGGGGAGGTACACAGTTAGATGATATGGAGTGCGTTAGGTTACGTGCTGTTCAGAACCACTTAAGTGCCTGACTTATTAGAAGGGAAAGAATTTGGAGACATAAAGCCCGGTCTTATGGGTTTAGTTTAAAAGATCACAATAGTAAATTCTTCCATGCATCTACCATTCTCAGAAGAAAGAAAAATTAAATTACCCAACTTGAGATTGATGGTAGGATGATTAGGGGTGTTGCAAACCTCAAGCAGGAAATGACTAGATACTTCACTGATCGATTTTCCCAAGAGGAATATCCGGAGTTAGATTTTGATCTTGGAAACCATCCGGTGCTGAGTGCCGAGCAGGCTCGATTCCTGGAGACCATACCAATGAGAGATGAGATTAAAAGAGTAGTATGGGAGTGTGGCATCGATAAAGCTCCGGGTTTTGATGGGTTTAACTTCAAATTCATCAGAGAGATCTAGGAATTAATACAGGAGGATATCTATAAATTTGTTCTTAATTTCTTGTACACTGGAGATGCTGCAAAGGCAATAAACATCACATGGGTGACCCTGATTCCGAAAGTGTCAAATCCCACGTCGATTGAGGAATTCAGACCCATAAGCATGGTGGGCGCATTGTATAAAATTGTGGCAAAACTTCTCTCAATCAGACTAAAAGAGGTCATTGCTCCACTCATTGATGAATCTCAAAGTGCGTTTGTTATGGATAGACAGATCCTAGATGGTGTGTTAGTGGCTAATGAAGCTATTACATGGTTGAAGGAAAGGAAAATTCCTGGTGCTCTCATCAAGCTTGATTTTCAGAAGGCATATGACTTGGTTAGATGGTCATTTCTGAAGCAGATTATGATTAAAATGGGCTTTGGTCGAAAATGGGTTAGATGGATTATGACATGTGTTGGCTCAAGCTCGTTGTCGATACTACTCAATGGTTCCCCACTTAAACCTGTGAAGATGGAGAAAGGTTTGCGACAAGGTGACCCATTATCACCATATCTCTTCATCCTTGTCAGCGAAGCTCTTGTTTGCCTTTTGAGGAAAGCTGAGGAGTTGAGGTTGTCTGATGGTTTCTGCATTGGAAAAGATAGGGTTCATCTCAAACACCTCCAATTTGCAAATGATACATTGATCTTTGTTCCACGAAATAGCTCGGTTGTCAGAAACTACTTCCGTATCCTAGATGTTTTTGCTATAATGTCAGGTTTGCGCCTAAACTACAGCAAATCAAACATCATCTCGTGGACTTCGAGTGACCTTGATTTGGGGGAAGAGTATTGCGAAGGAAAATGGCTGCAACCATTCAGTCTGCCCCACTACTTATCTTGGTTTACCCCTTGGTGCAAATATGAATAAGTATTCAGCGTGGAAGTCTGTGTTAACAAAGATAGAGAACAAAATTTCTTCATGAAAGTCAAAGCTACTCTCAAGAGCAGAAAAACTCACCCTGATAAAAAGTGTGCTCAATAGTCTCCCGATTTACTATTTGAGTATGTTTAGGATGCCAAAATCCATAGCCTTGAGAATTGTGAAGTTGCAGAGAAGATTTTTCTGGGGTACTTTTGCGAATGCCAATATGCCTACTCCTACGGTCAAGTGGGCATCGATTCAGTTACCAAAAGATCTAGGTGAGTTGGGTGTTGGAAATATTTTGCATAAGAGTCTTATTCTTCTATTCAAGTGGTGGTAGAGATTTTCGGGGAGTGATAATACGCTTTGGAAACGGATTATGATTTCCATATATAATATCAAGGGGTTAAAAGCTTCGTCGGAATCTTTTGGAGGTATTAAGTGCGGCACATGGGCACAAATGCTTAATAATGATACTGATACTACGAGAATCAGAGACATTGTCAAAGAGGGCCTAATTGTGAGTGTTGGTAATGGGGAGTCCACTTGATTTTGGCATGATAAATAGTGCTCCTCTGGTCCTTTGAAGCTTGCGTTCCCTAGACTATTTTCGTTATCAGAGCAGAGTGATGAGGTGATTAGCCAAATGGGTGTATGGCAAGAGGTTGCCTGGGCTTGGAATCTACGTTGGAGACGACGCCTGCATGATTGGGAAATTTCTGATGTCGATAGATTAACACTGCTTATTGGTGTCTGTTGGCATGGTAGAGATTGTCATAGTTTCCCGATAAAAGAGATTGCTGATAGGTTTTATGAGCCATACAATCCAATCCTTCCTAGAGCTGTATCTGATTTCATCTGGAGAATCAAAAATACCTCCTAGGGCCCAACTGGTATTATGGCTTGCAAACTTAGAGAAACTGAAAACAGGGGATGTTCTTGTGGGAAAAGGGTTGATTGATCCGGTAAATGGTGTGTGCCCCTTCTGTGATAGTGAACTGGAAACATATTCCCACATTCTATTCACATGTTCTTTCTCTTGGAATATTTGGATGAAGATTCTCGATTGGTAGGGTGTATCTAGTGTGTTGTATAATGATTGTCCTGGGTTTACTCTTGCATAGAGGTGTTTGGTGCCGAAACGTTGTCAAGGAAAACTATGGAACCTCATTCTGGGGTGTGTGGTATGGTCAATATGGTTTGAAAGAAATAAGATCAAATTCGAAAATGGTGCTCGCGATCCCGTTAATTTCTTATCTACTGTGAAAAGTCGTGTGGGCGTTTGGGCAAAGGAATTACTTGGGCTGGAGACTCTACCAAGCAATGCTCTCACACTCCATCCGGAAGATTTGCTGTCTTAAGTTTCTTTTTTCTATGTGTTATTTCGGTGTTGGTTGGAGTATCTGTTTTGGTTTTTGTGTTGTATTGTTGTTTTTGTAGTAATCTGGCGTGTAGGGTGATAGGTGTAGTTATCTACTCTGGTGTGTAAGGTGACAGTGGTGTCCACGATTGGTGTATGCATAGTCCACTCCTATGCTATTTTGCAGTGGCCTGTTTCTTGGTGCCTAGTTTCTAATGGCTTTTTACCCTCGCGGGGTTTTTTATGACGGCAGTACTAGGGTCCCCAAGTCTCAGTGTTCGTCTATTTTCTTGATATATTCAATTCCAAATTTTGGATAGCTAGCCATGTGATGAACTTTGCGCTTGGACTAGCATTATTCCTGATCATGATGTTCCCCCAGGGGACCTTGGGAGCTCCTGCTGTAAGTAAGTCGTAAGCCTTTCCAATATTGAAAGTATTCCCTTTTGTCACGGCCTCCCAACCCCCTAGCCTTTCCACGAGGTCTCTTTGCTTGATGATCTTCTTGAAGCTCCAGGAAGCGTGAATAGAGACCCTCACATCTTGGACTTCTTGGTTTTTCATGTAGTAGCTGTGAACCCATCTAACCCACAGATTGTCCTTTTTGCTCACCAGATTCCACTGATGCTTGAGAAACGCAGCCTTGTTCCAAATGAACATATCTATCAGGTTTAGTCCTCCCTTTGAGAAAGGTAAGACCATTTGGCTCCAAGCCACCGTTGCTTTCCTAGAAAGACCATCTTTCCCAGTCTAGATGAAGGACCTGCAGACATCCTCCACCATCTTGATCAGCTTTTTCGGGAGGCAGAAGATTTGGGCCCAGAAGTTGATCATACCCCTAATAACAATGCGGACCGGCTGGATCCTACCAGCATACGAGAGCAGACGAGAGGACCAGTATCCAATTCTACTGATAATTTTGTCCACCAGCGGCCTACAGTCTCTCGAGTTGAGCTTCTTGGAGTGGAGCGGGACCCCCAGGTAGCGGAAAGGAAAAGTACCCTCGTCCATTTGTAAGAAGTGCAGCAAAAGCTCTTTACGTTGATTATCAACCCCGGAGATGTAAGCATTGCTTTTATTGGTGTTTGCTTCTAATCCAGTTGCTTTGGAGAACCTCTTGAAAGAGGACATCATGTTACGAACCGAGGAAATATTTTCCCTGCAGAACATGAGGAGGTCATCTGCAAACAGGAGGTGAGTAATGTTGTCTTTTCTGCATCTAGGGTGGAAATGAAAGGTCGTAGAATCTTTCTGATTATGCAAGATTCTGGACAGATACTCCATTGCTATAGCGAAGAGATACGGCGAGATAGGGTCACCCTAGCGTAAACCCTTCTTTGCATCAAAGGGCTTTAGAGGCGTGCCATTTACCAGAATGGAGAAGGACACAGTCGTGACACAAGCTTTTATCCAGTCGACGAACCTAGGCGGGAACCCCATCTCCTCCATTACAGAAAACGGAAACACCCAGCTGATCAAGTCATATGGCTTCCTAAGATCCATTTTGATCATACATCTTGCACTATTGTTTTTGCGAGAGTACCCTTTGATGAGCTCCGCAGCTAGCATAATGTTATCTGCCATTTGCCTCCCAGGTATAAAACCTGACTAGGCTTGGTCAATAACACTCCTGATCACCTTCTGAAGTCTACCTGCAAGAACTCTAGAAATCTTGTATATGACGGTGCAGCAGGCAATCGGTCTAAAGTCTCCTACTTTGCTTGCATTGGTCACTTTGGGAATAAGAGTAACTGAAGTGCAGTTGAGCGGGGGGAACAGAGAGTTATCATTGAAGAAGTCTTTGATGGCCGTGATCAGGTTCTCTTTTATGATATCCCAAGTCTTCTTAAAGAAGCACACATTAAACTCATCTATATCAGGAGCTTTGTTGTCATTCATCCCAAAAAGAGCCTCTTTGATTTCTTCCTCTTTCACATCCTGGATTAGCATCTGACTGTTGGAGTTGTCAATCTGGGGGCCTTTCCTCATAGTAACCCTATCAATCACCTCAAGGTTGTTGGTTTCAGTGCCTTGGAGGTTTTGATAAAAGCTTGTAATTTCATTCTAGATCTCTTGCGTAGTGTTTAGCCATTTGCCATCCTTATCCTGCAGCTCAAAAATACTATTCGTAGCCCTTCTTTCTTTGATTGTAGCATGAAAGTAAGCCGAGTTATCGTCCCCATTTTGAATCCAGTTGATTCTAGACTTCTAGCGGAGCGCTTTGTCTTCCATTTTCCTCCATTTTCTAATCTGGGTGATCGCTTCTTTCTCTTGGTGGTGAAGGTCCTCATCTGTGGGAATGGATCGCAGCTCATTTTGAAGTTTGTCTAAGGTTTCCTCCCATTGTCTATTTTTCTCCTCTATCCCTGCAAACTCCTTTGTGTGAAGGTTTTTCAAGCCAATTTTAACATTTTTCATCTTGTACCAGATTTTCTGAAGCCCAACACCTTTAATTTTGATCTTCCACGCATCATCTACTACTTTGAGGAAAGTCTTATGCTCACACAAATAGTTGAAGAAGCGGAACGACTTGCTTTGTGTTTAGGTGAACCTTGTGAGATTCAGGATTAAGGGAGTATGATCAGAAGTTTGGGGGTTAGCATAGTGGACACTCGCTTGCCTATAGCAATTCAACCATTGGAGGTTTTCTATAGCATGGTCAATCTTTGTTAGGGTTCGGTTGTCTCCTTTTTCTCTGTTAGACCACGAGTACTTGTGGCCTCTCTCGATGATAGGAAAGAGCTCCTTACTTTCCATCCACTGTAGCATGTCATTTGTTTCATACGTAGACACCTGAGAACCATTATTTCTATGTTCTTTGAAAATAGCATTGTAATCCCCCGTGTAGAGGCAAGGCGAATTATAATCTATCCTCTCCAAACCCTTCCACATCTCTCTACGGTCCCGCACATTGTGTAAACCATAGACAAAGATAATATGGAAACTGTCTTTTGTGTTCATGGGAGTGATTTTGGTCACAATGAATTGTTGATGTGTTTCACAAGTCTCCAGTTTACACCTAATCTGTCTTCAACCAACCCACAAGCGACCTTTCTCATGATGAGTGTAGTTCATGATCCATTTCCAATTGATGCCAAGCTTTTTTTGAATTTTTTTTGCATTCGGTTCTTTGATTTTTGTCTCCATCAAACCAATCACACTAACATTATTTCCAATAAGAAAGTTTCTAACTTCCTTGGTTTTAATGGGGCTATTCATGCCCCTCATATTCCACGAGGCTGGGATTATTGCAATGAGGGAATTAGAGGGTTCCCGTCCCTGTTTTGATTTACTACTTGTTGGTCGCCACTTTGTCCACCTCCTTCTTCGCTGTACACTGTCACATTAGTAGCATGGGGGCTGCTATGATGGGACCTAAACTGGCCTCTACGAGCTACTTTCCCAGGGGCTACCGGCGTCCAACCTTCTTCCTCCTCTTCATCATTCTCATTTACATGGTTTAATGGAGCATCGTGGCAAATCGGGTTACCCTTTGCTGTCTCAAAACTCCTTTCTTCATGATTTTCCTCCTCATGATCATTTACTGTGTTGAATTGTTGATCATCATTTGTAAGTCTTGCAATGGAGGCAGGAATCCACAACAACCCTTATTGGAGCCGAAAGCATCTTTGCAATCATGACCGATTTTGTTACATTTATGACAAAAGAAAGGACGCCACTCGGGGATGGCTTTTTGCATAAACTCCCGTCCTGTGTTATCTCACACTCTTATCTCCTTAACAAAATTCTGTGTGATATCTACTTCCACTAGCACTCACGCGTAAGATACTTTAAGTTGCTTTGTAGTGCACTCATCTGCAAGGACCGGGACACCAACTGCACTCACGGTCCTACTCAGGGCTTCCTCCCCCCAACAGTGAAGGGGTAGACTAGGTAATCTAACCCAAACGGGAATTACCCTCAGAATCTCCTCCTTAAAATAAAAATTCATACTCCATTTCTTCACAATCATGGGTGCTCTATTCAGAAAGTAAGGTCCTCCTTTAAGAACTTCAGAACATTCATTATCAGAGTTAAATTTCAGGATGGAATACCCTTCCTCATGAACATGTATGGTAGGCATACTAACATAGGTCCAATGCTTGCGAATGAAACCTCTAAGAATATCAGCTGAACAGTTACCACCAACCACATAAACAACCACAGCTCTTTCCCAAATGTTAATTAAATCGACTAGACTATGAGACTCAATGTGCACTACATGATTTCCATTCTCAATCACAGGTGGAACAAATGTTAAA
The DNA here is from genome assembly GCA_019425755.1 of Amaranthus cruentus. NCBI lineage: Eukaryota > Viridiplantae > Streptophyta > Magnoliopsida > Caryophyllales > Amaranthaceae > Amaranthus > Amaranthus cruentus. The sequence continues at coordinate 257,428 of CM033458.1, read as the reverse complement.
GGCATTCCAAATTGGGGTTTTGGGAGAGATACCCTTTCCTTCCAAGATGGCAACAAGACTGGGAATTGTGGTTCAATTGTTATGTCCGGTGTAAGAGTGCTTCCCAGGGCTGGGAAATCCTCCCCCTTTTCATCGGAATTGTTGTTGCTAGGCTCATCACTTTTCGCAGGTACTGGTTTTTGAAGTGAATCGAATTGACTCATGCTTTGGATCTGATTTTGGAGTTTTTCCAATTGCAAACTGACCCTTGTCAATTCCTCTCTGATTTGAGAGCCATTTTCCTCATCTTCGTTTCCTGATGCTGTGTCATCGTCCTCCGCAATTGTTGATTTCAGGCGTGATTGTTCTCCTTCAGTGTCTAATTCACCTCCCAGATCTTCAAATGATAGCCTGGATTCTGATTTGTCTGTACTGCTCCTCGTGATAATGGACGACTGTTTCAGTTCTTCTCCTCTACCTCTTCCCCCTCTCCTTCTAATTGCACGTCCACCTCTCATACCTCCGGTAAGGGTGTTTGTCGGTGAGATGGTAGAGAAAGCCGGTGAATAACGGCTAGTAGCCCATTATATATATATTAGAAAAATATATGAATATGTATGTATATATATATATATATATATATATATATATATATATATATATATATATATATATATATATATATATATATATAAGGTTTAGGATCAAATAAGAAGGGTGTGAAAATAGGAAGGATAGGAAGGAATTTCATCCATTGATCTTAGATCAATGGTCCATCTTGCACGCGTTTGAAAACAGGAAGGATAGGGGTGTGATGCTTTCTTAATTATTATGTGATACTTTCTGTATAAAAATGTGATACTTGAAAGTGTGATGCTTTTTAAATTAATGTGTGATGCTTTCTTCATAAATATGTGTTACTGGATCTGCTAAGCTGACAAATGTTTTCATCGTAGATCTTAATCAATCAACTAGATTACTCCTTCCTATCCTTCCTATTTTCACACCCTTCTTATTGATCCCTCCCTATATATATATATATATATATATATTTGTAATAGCAGAGATCCAATAAGAAGGGGTGTGAAAATAAGAAGGATAGGAAGGAGTAGCTACCGTTAATTGATTAAGATCTAACGATTTAAAAATATTTGTAATAGCAGAATATCTAGTAATGCATGTTTATGAAGAAATCATCACACATTAATTTAGAAAACATCACACTTGCAAGCGACACATGATTATACAAAACGTAACACATATTAATTAAGAAAGCATCACAATTTTTCTGTTTCAACGCTGCAGAGATGACCATTGATCTAAGATCTAATGGATGAAATTCCTTCCTATCCTTCTTATTTTCAAACCCCTTCCTATTAGATCCTATATATATATATATATATATATATATATATAGATATATATATATCTATATATATATATATATATATATATATATATATATATATATATATAATATATATATATATATATATATATATATATATATATATATATATATATATATATATATATATATATATAGGTTTAGGATCAAATAAGAAGGGGTGTGAAAATAGGAAGGATATGAAGGAATTTCATTCATTAGATCTTAGATCAATGCTCCATCTTGCATGCGTTTTAGAACAGAAAAAACATTGTGATGCTTTCTTAATTATTAAGTGATACGTTCTGCATAAACATGTGTCACTTGAAAGTGTGATGTTTTCTAAATTAATGTGTGATGCTTTCTTCATAAATATGTGTTACTAGATCTGCTGCTCTGACAAATTTTTTTCGACCGTTAGATCTTAATCAATCAACGGTAGTTACTCCTTGCTATCCTTCCTATTTTCGCACTCCTTCTCATTGGATCCCTCCCCTATACATATATATATATATATATATATATGTATATATATATATATATATATATATATATATATATATATATGTTATAAAAAAAAGAACATTTTAAAATTGTAAAATGAGAAGGATGAGAAGGATTTTTGTTTGATTTTTTTGGTTACTATGTATCCAAAAAAAGGATACTATGTTATAAAAAAAAGAACATTTTAAAATTGATGTCATAGTCACCTTTCTGTGTAACATAGTTACTTTTACAATTATGTGTTTTTGGCTCAATCGTGACCATAGATTTTTTTATGTAAGTGAAATCAAGGGTGTAGAATCCTTCTTTTCCTTCTCATTTTCAATACCCTTCTCATTGGATCCTTCCCCTATATATATATATATATATATATATATATATATATATATATATATATATATATATATATATATATATATATTAAGAAAGTAAATAACGATAACCTTGTACGCGATAAAACACGTTACCATCAATTACATATTCACTCACTTAATTTCTTATACTTGTCAATTATTAATTTATTTTAATATTTTAAATTCTATAAAAATTAAGGGGTGTTACAAATGAACTTAGAAAGAAGAGAGAATGGAGCTTGGTTCAGCTTAGGGGCTAGTAGAGATGTATCTTTTTTTCAGAAAATGGGAGTTTAAATAGCCATAAGTAGGAACTTCCCACTTGCCTTCATCATCATTGCTAAGGAAGACTAATAAGCAACCCTTGTCATCATGAGGTGCAGATGTACAGAAGAGGGAAGGCTGAAGCACGCAAGGGGAAGGAGGGGTGGAAACATGAGGCAAAAGTTTCACGGACAAAACTGGAATAGTAACTGTTAGAGCTAAACCAGTTGGATCGACTAGTCCCAGTCGACCGGTCGACTGGTTTAGTGCTGGGCAATATTTTTCTCTTCAAAATTTTTCTAAGTGTTGGAATTTGGATTTTTGCACAGCATGCTCGACTCCTTCATAAATTTTCACCAAGATTTGTCGTTATTAATCCGAAGGCTCGGGTTTTGATTCCCGAGGTCTATTAAGTGCCCTATCACCTTAAAACCTCCTCAAAAGTGGCTAAAAACTCCTGAAATCAATCAAACCACTACACCACAAGCGTAAATCATAGAATTTGATCATGAAAGGCCTAAGTTAAGTAAGATATGCATAAAAATGAACTAAGATTAATTAATATCGGTGCATAACACGTGCGATAAGCGCGTGTATCAGTGGTGTGGCTGGTTTTTGTGACGGAGGTGTATTAATGGTAGGCTCTTTGGTGGTGTGAGAGGTCCACTAGTAGAATTACTCAAATTTGCTGCTACTTGTTTGCTTCTTACATCACAAATATAGTAAAAAGTCTACTTAATGCTACTATTTTAACAAATTTACAGCAAAAAGTCTGATTAATCTTTTGATTTAGTTCTTACTACAATTATTATTAATCTTTAATTAACAAAAGCATAGTATGAATGTATGTAATAAATGATATGGTCAAAATATACTTTTTGTCTATTAAACAATACGAAATTAATAATTAAAAGAACATGCTGCTCAAATCCCTCACCTATTAAGCTCATTGCCTTTTTGATGAATCATGCTCAAAATTTGATTTCCTGGATGAATTTTGATGATGAATTCTGCTCAAATCCCTTACACTTTTTAGTCCCTCACACCTCTTCCCTCATTATTCTGAGTTCCTGCAACAGACCTAATTTTTTCTCGATATCACGAAACCGTTTGTAGATCGAGACTTCTGTAAATCCCTCACACCTCTTCCCTCAAAATTATTAATCTCATTTCTTGCAAATCGTATTATTTGTAGATAAATATTTTGAGATTTATACAACTATTTGTTGAGATTATAATTTTTCATTCCCTTCCTTTCTTGACTCCTTCATATTCGCACTTATTCCAATTAACGAGTAAATCGAGAACACCAATTGAGATTGTAATCGCAACTTTCGAGGTAAATGTTTTGCCTCATTTAATTTCTAGTTGAAGGTTGAATTTCTTAGTATTATTTGTAGCCAACTGTGGAGGTAAAGTGTTAGGTTAGGGATTTTGTTTAGCTTATTGTAAACTCTAAATTTCTAACTAATTTGATACGTAATAATAAGAGTTGTTTTATTTGTATAGCATACTGTTAATAAGCTAAAAACACTTTTCTAATATATTATTTAATAAAAATTTTCAAGTTTGATTATAGCAGTTGGCATCCTATTAGTATATATTTGATAATACTATTACTATACTTTTCTTGGGTATATGTCTTGTTTGTATAGCATACTGTTATTAATTTCTAGCTTATTGTTTTTGTTAATTTCCTTCTGCCGATTATATTTGGTTTTGGAGGAGTTGCCTTTGGTAATTTGACATCCATTAATGCTATGTTTTATTGACTTTTATGTATTATAGATGGAGCGAAGTTGGATGTATGGAAAATGTGATTCTATTGAATTCATGAATATAGTTAAGGAGTTTTGCGATTGTGCTTTACAACATAAACAAGAATCTAAAAATGATGATTTTTATTGTTCTTTTAGAGATTGTCAAAATATCGATATCGAGAATAATATTAGGACTTTAATAGACTATATAATGACCCCTGACTTTAAGAAACAATATGATGTATGGGTATGGCATGGGGAAAGTCCTGAATTGTATCACTATGATGTTGGACAAGCTGTGGAGGTGGAAAGTTCTTCTAGAATTAATGACCACTATATTGACAGAGGAAATGAGGAGGAGGAGGAGGAGGAGGAGGATGACAAAAGGGTGGAGATAGATAAGAGGGATGAAGAAGTGGATGATAAGGGGGATGGAGAGGGTAGTGATGATGATGTTGATGGTGATCATATTAATTATGATGACAATGACGAAGAGGAGGAAGATGAAGTTATACACGAAAACGATGATGATGACAATAACCTTGCACTACAAAAAAAACGCAGATTTCCGACTAACCGAAATAGTCGCTGTTTAGTCGGTATACGCCTATACCGACTAAACACCGACTACCCTCAGTTAGTCGGCACAAAATGGTCGGTAAACAAAAATAGACGGAAAATCAGTTGGAATTCCGACTAACTTTCACTTTGTAGGTATTTAGTCGCAATTCCGACTAGAAAGAGTTGTAGGAATTAGTCGCAGCTTTCCGACCGAGCGCCGACTAACCATTGGTCGCTACATACCGTCTACGGTTTTAGTAGGTCAGTAGTCGGGAGATCTAAAAAGTGATTTTAATTGATTTTTCAGAAATTTTAATAATTTCCTTCTCAACAGCTCCACGGCTGAAACTCACCCGGTTTCTGCGGTCGCCTACTATTTAAAAATCTCCTGTGTGAGTCAAACCAACTCACTTTTCTGTTGTGTCTTAAATAAACGGCTTTGGACTCATCCATGCAGTATGGACAAGCGTGCACGCTAGATGTACTCCACCCCGACATCATCGAATTAGCTGGAAAGTCGTTGATTGTCCACATCAAAGCTGCACGAAGCTGAAAATTCTGCCTCTTGGATACGTCGTATGTCTGGATCCCATCTTCCCGCAACAGCTTTAACTCGTGTATCAATGGCTGTAGGTACAGGTCAATCTTATGTTTTGGATTGTTATGGCCGGGGACGATCACCGTTAAGAACATGTACTGCTTCTTCGTGCACATCAAGGGCGGAAGATTGTATGGAGTTAGTATTACGGGCCAGCATGAATATTGTTGACCCGAACTGCCAAATGGGTTGAAACCATCTGTCTACAATCCCAGTCTCACATTTCTTGTCTCCCGTGCAAAACTCGAATGGGTTGCGTTGAAAGTCAACCAGGCCTCACTGTCCGAGGGGTGACACATCTCTCCATCTTCTGAACGATGCTCCGCATGCCACCTCATGTGGCTGGAAGTAGTCGCAGAAGCAGATATGATTATGCTCAGCATGTTTTACCCATGTGGGAAATATTATGATTTGATTTTTGCTATGTTGTAAGTGTGTTTTTCTATGTGGCAAATAAAACATGTTTATCATATGTTAAAAGTTAAAAAAATTTTCACTTTTAAAGTGTTATTCAAATTACAAGGTATATATTTTAGCTTAAATGGCGGGTACATATGCCATAACAAATGTCGTGTGCATGATTAAACGGCTCACCAATGCTGAGCGCGTATTGTTCACAATACCATTGTGTTACACTTGTCGGACATGTCGCAGACGGTAGACCGACTACCACACGAGTCATAGGATGACTCACAGAGTACCCATGAAAAACTTATGATATGAGTTTGAAATTGATTTGGATCCATTGAGATCTTATGATTTATGATGAAAAATGAGAATTTGAATTGACTATTGAACCATTGAACTGGTTTTGAATGTTAATATGATTTATCAAATGAAAAAGCATATTTCAAAATGAATTTACTCAAATCAAAAATGTTTTAATAACTTGTTTGACGGACACTAGTGTGTTTTTACTCAACCTTTTTGCTGATAATATACTTTGTATGTTTTTTCAATGGTTTTGTTTTTAGAGTAAATTCCTATGGCACCTCGACAGAGAATGGATATGCGAGTGGAAAATGAACCCGAGTTGGAGTATGACTCACCTTTTGTTTAGATTTATTTATTGTATTTGAGAGACTATTAGTTTGGTTGTTTAGGTTTGGACTATTTTAAGGATGTAATTTGAAATTTGGACTTAATTCGATTTGGTTGTAATTCTTTATTTTAAGATAGTTAAGACTTCTGTTATATTACTTTGGTTATGGTTCAAGTATTCTATTTGGACATTGGTTTATCCTTTATGTAACCCCCTTTATTATGCTGGCAAAAGCAAGCTTCCGCTTGATTAATACTAAATTCCAATTAGTCTTTACCTTCATAATTCAAGGCGGTTACAGAATATTCTCTAACTTCCCTTCTTCCGCCATCTGATGTAGAATACGTTTGAGCTTCCTGCAATGCTCCAAGGTATGGCCATATTCACGATCGTATTCCTACCATAAATTGTAATTATGGCGATCCGGTGGCGTGGTGGCAAGTGGAGGTGTTGGAAGGGCGTCTTGGACGTCACAGAAGATGTCTCTTCTAATTTTATTGAACCGTGGGTCTTCTCCCCCAACTGTCAAATTTTTTACCCTGGGTTCTTCCTCGGCGACAAAGACTTAGTCCCATGTCAAAGGGGGGAACGTGATGACGGGGAGGATAGCCTCTGTCTCTGCCAGGGGGGTGCTCTTCTGTATGAATTCTTTGTGCTGTGCCAGGTTGAAGCTCCTTTTTGTCGTGTTTGCGCTTCTTTGTATCGTGTGCGTGGCATATCTCTGAGGTAGTGACATAACTTTGGCTTTGTCTCATGGCCTCTGCATATGTTCTCACCTGGTTTTCAATTAAATGGAATTATAATTTCGGCATGCGCATTCTATTTATCAAGGCGTTGAGGGCAACCGAATCTTCCTAGTTAGTGACATCCAAAACGACTTCTTGGAACTTTTGTTAAACTGTATACATGCTTGCCTTATGAAAATAATTCATACTTAGAGGAACACAACATATCAAACATTAAAGAAGCATATTTTAAGGGCAGCCCAAGGAGCAACCAAGATAGCAACATGGAAGAGCAGCAGCTTCTAGTGATCCGTGGACTTTGTACATGTGTTGGAGCATAATCCGTGCACTCTTATTTCAAGGGATGAGATCTATCTTCATCTAGGGTCTTAGTTTGATGCACATGTGTTGTTTTAGTTATAGAAAAGTTTGTTATAAGTGATTTGTAAACTGTTATGACAACCTTGGTTAACCCTTAGTTAAGTAATTGTAGTTAGTGTTCTCTAGTATATATATAGGCTTGTTCTTCACATTGTATTTGAAGATTTTAGAACTAATAAAAAGAATTCACTTTAGTGTTATCCAAATCTGATTTTCTAACATGGTACCAGAGCCAATACCCTGATACACACCTTACCCTTTTCTTTCTTGAAACATTCTGATCTGGTTCATTGACAGAATCAGATCCATATCACAACTTCTGGGCAGCCTTCTTTCTTGCTGTTTCTTTTCTCCTGCTATTGATAATGGCAATCAAGAACGATAAACAGCTGCAACAAGACCCAACCATGAACCCCTCTAGCCAATATTATCTTCACCCAACAGATACAGGATTAAAAATTGTCCGAAATGTGTTTTGTGGAAAAGGATTCAAATGATGGAAGAGGGTCGTCACAATAGCTCTCTCCAGTAAGAATAAATTGGGTTTTGTTAACGGTACTGTCAAGAGACCCATACATAACCAAGATCTTGCTAGAGATTGGGATAGGGTAAATGACGTTATCATATGGTGGTTGTTAAGTGCTGTTGATGAGAAAATATCAAAGATTATCTTGTGGTTAAACACGGCTAAGGAAGTGTGGGAAGAGCTTGAACAAAGGTTTGGTCAATCATCAAGCGCTCAATTTGCAAAATCAAAGGCCTATGGTATGAGTTGGATGCTCTTGACCCTATTGCACTTTGCAAATGTACGGGGTGTGAGTGTCAACTTGCACAAAAGACTCTCAAGAGTCAACAAAGAAGTAGGATCATACAATTTCTTATGAAATTGGACCCTAACTATAAACAAACTAGAAGTAGTTTGATCATGATGAAGGAATTACCCACACTTTCTGAAGTTTATGGGATTTTGATCCAAGAACAAGTTCATCAAAACATTGGAGAGCGTGATGACTTGCAAGAATTCAATATGGCTCATAGGTATGAAAAACGAAGGTATCATGAAGCAAAATCAAAGAATTATGGAAATAAGACACAATCTCTATACTGTGACCATTGCAAAATGCAAGGGCACTCTATGGATAAGTGTTGGAAGATTCATGGATATCCACCAAGATTCAAGAGTAACACATGGAAGAAAGGTGAGGAACAAGTTAGCATAGCCAATATTAGCATCAATGATGTTGATGATGAAGACAATAAACGGGTTGAAACAAAACTCACTGAAGAACAATATTCAAGATTGATGAGCATTCTAAATGGCAAGGGCCCTATCATCTCTAAAGTGCAAGAAATCTCACATACGTCCAATGCTGCACAATTAACAGGTATGAAATTATTTGATAATTATAACTTGAAGTGGATTATAGATTCGGGAGAAACTGACCATATGTGTTGCCAATCAAATTTATTTGATTTTATGCAAGCATTAGTACTAAAACAACATTCTGTCATTGTCCCCGATGGAAGAAAAATTAAGGTCGAATGTAGTGGGAACATAACCTTGGAAAATGGAATATGCTTGAAAGAGGTTTTATACATTCCTAACTTCAACTAGAATTTGATATCTGTGCAGAAACTATGTACTGATCTTGGATGTTGCATAATTTTCAATGCTAATTGTGTTATTCAGGAGCAATCGAGCAGGCATTTGCCTTTTGGTAGCATCAAAAGAGGATTGTACTATCTTCAAACAGGCCAATAAAAACACCCTGCTGCTTGGTTATCAAACCATTGTGTCAACAAGACCAAGACAGCAGCTGTGGCGCCTACTACTGCTATACCTACTATTGTTAAATAGGCTACTTGGATGTCAGAATCTCCTACCAAGACAGCAACTGTGTTGCCTACTGCTGTGCACATTATTACAACAACATCTATCAATAATACCAACACAAAAAATGCTAAGCTGTGGCACTTGAGGCTAGGACATCTACCTCTTAATAAAATAAAACATATCCTGCCTGATATTGATGCACATGTAGTTGAAAATAATTTTTTTTGTACTGTTTGCCCCTTGGCAAAACAATCAAGGTTCTCATTTAATAAAAGTCACACCAAGACTGGTAATGCTTTTCAACTTTTACATGTAGATATTTGGGGACCTTTAAGGACTCCAACAAGAAAAAATTATACAATATTCATCACTATTGTAGAGGATTTTTCTAGATACACTTGGATTTTTGTCATTAAGCATAAGTCTGATTTTCTAGTATGTTTAAAAAAACTTTTATTCATATGTTGAAACGCAATTTGAAACACGAATCAAAATGGTTAGAAGTGACAACGCAAAAGAATTATCACCAGGAGAAACATTGCGTTTCTACAATGAAAAATGTATACAACACCAATCAAGTTGTACCAACACACCCCAACAAAATGGGGTGGTTTAGAGAAAGCATAGACACTTACTTGAAGTGTCAAGAGCATTATATTTCTAATCAAAAGTCCCAATTAGTTTTTGGGGAGATTGTGTTGAAAGTACGGTGCACATCATTGATAAAATGCCTCTAAGCATTCTTAACAATGTTACACCTTATGAAAGGTTACATCAAAGGAAACCATCATATGAAATGATGAGAACCTTTGGATGCTTATGCTATGCATCAACTCTAGACAAAGAGAGGAAAAAATTTGAGCCAAGAGCTCAACAAAGTGTATTCATAGGGTATTCTCAAAAACAAAAAGCTCATAAACTCTATTGCCTTGAAACAAGGAAAGTATATACATCATGAGATGTAAAGTTTCATGAAAACTTCTTTCCGTTTCACTACTCAAAAACAAATGGTGAACCTCTAGAACAATTCTTTCTCCCGAAGAATGGAAATGAAAATACTAATGTATCGTCTAACCAAGATAATTGCATTAGTTATTCCAATCATGAAAGCCCAAAAGTTCAAAGAAGAACAACAAGAAAGACTTACACACCTAGGTATTTACAAGACTATGCTTGTACAAGTCAAAAAAATCATGGTGCAACATCAATAAAAATGAAAAATTATCCAGCCAACATCAAAAAGTTGTGCTATCTCAAGACAAATTCATAGAACCATACACATACCAAGAGGCAAGTTAAAATCCTGATTGGGTTAAAGCCATGGTAAAGGAAATTAAAGCTCTAAACAAAAACAAAACTTGGGAAATTGTAAATCTTCCTAAAGGAAAACAGGCCATTGGGTGTAAATGGATTAACAAAGTAAAATTAAAATCTAATGGAGCTTTAAAAAGGTTCAAAGCAAGGCTAGTCGCAAAAGGATACAATAAAAAATATGGAATAGACTATGAAGAGACTCTTTCCCCTGTGGTAAAAATATCTACAATAAGATGTATATTAGCCATAGCAGCTAGCTCAAAATGGAAAGTTCATCAATTAGATTTAAATAACGCTTTTCTTCATGGGGATTTACATGAAGAAGTATACATGAAGATACCTGAAGGGTTATCTGATGATCCTAACAAAGTTTGTCTCTTAAAGAAATCTTTGTATAGTTTCAAACAAGCATCAAGACAGTGGCACATCAAACTTTTAGATGATTTAAAGTCCTTAGGGTATGTTCAATCAAAGAATGACTATTCCCTTTTTCTAAAGAAAGAAAATGGTAAAATCACTATTATAGCTGTATATGTTGATGATATCATCATCACAGGGGATGACATTAATGACATTCAACCATTAAAGGAGCATTTGGATGATATCTTCACTATAAAGGATCTAGGTGAGTTACACTCTTTCCTTGAAATAGAAGTAAGCCATCAAGAAGATGGGATAACTCTCACACAACAAAAGTTTACCAAAGAATTACTCTTGTCTAGTGGTGTTAAAGAGTTCAAACATGTTGTTACTCCTTTACCTCTCTACACAAAATTATCTGCACATGATGGGATCCTTATGGAAAATCCAACTCTTTGCAGAAGCCTAGTAGGAAAATTAAACTTCTTGACTAATACAAGACCAGACCTGACATATACTGTACAAAGTCTGAGTCAATTTATGCAAAATCCTAGGCTTTCTCATTGAAAGCCCTTCTCCATACTCTAAACTATGTTTTTTCAACTTGTGGGCAAGGCGTCAAACTAAAAGGACAAGACAAACTTGTTTTACAAGCATATTCTGATTCAGATTGGGGATCTTGTATAGATACAAGAAAGTCCGTTACAGGATACGTCATGATGTTAGGCAATTCTCCTATTAGTTGGAAAAGCAAGAAACAACAAACTGTGTCACGATCTAGCTAAGAAGCAGTTGATAGAGCAATGGCCAGTGCTGCTTCTGAAGTCACATGGATACTTAGATTGCTTGAAGAGCTCAATATTTCAATCCAAAAACCTGTTACACTCTTCTGTGATAATCAATCTGCAATATTCATAGCGAAAAATCCTGTGTTTCATGAACGAACAAACCACATCGAAATTGATTGTCACTTTACAAGGGAAGAAGTGTTAGAAGGCTTATTACGTCTTGCATATCTCCTTACAAAGAAACAAATTGCAGACCTATTTACAAATATTCTTGCTTCTGAACATTTTATGGAGCTCCTTAGCAAACTAGGTGTTTGCAAACCCCTAGTTTGAGGGGGGATGTTAAACTGTATACATGCTTGCCTTATGAAAATAAGTCATACTTAGAGGAACACAACCTATCAAACATTAAAGAAGCAGATTCTAAGGGCAACCCAAACAGCAACCAAGATAGCAACATGGAAGAACAGCAACTTCTAATGATCCGTGGACTTTGTACATGTGTTGGAGCATAATCCGTGCACTCTTATTTCAAGGGATGAGATCTATCTTCATCTAGGGTCTTAGTTTGATGCACATGTGTTGTTTTAGCTGTAGAAAAGTTTGTTATAACTGATTTGTAAACTGTTATAACAACCTTGGTTAACCCTTAGTTAAGTAATTGTAGTTAGTGTTCTCTAGTATATATATATAGGCTTGTTCTGCACATTGTATTTGAAGATTTGAGAATCAATAACAAGAATTCACTTTAGTGTCATCCAAATCTGATTTTCTAACAACTTCACACTAGTAAAAAAACTGTCAATAGTAACTCCTTATTTGTATTTTGTATTGAAATAAAAGATACAAATAATGCTATTTGTATGTTTTATTCTAACAAAAGATACAAATAAACCTTATTCTAACAAAAGATACAATTAAACCTTATTTTAACAAAAGATACAATTAAACTGTACTAAATAAATCTTATAAATGCAATAAGATTGAGATGGTCTGAACCAACTGCCATAATGATCTGCTGACTTGCATACTTGTACACATCTTCTGTTTAGGCGTGTACACAACCTGCTACACTGATCTTCTTTGAACGTGCTATTGATCTACTAACTAGACACACCAACAACTATATACTGATTTACATCCTAAACAGATGATCAGCAACCTACTGTTTTGTGTGCTACTGATTTTAATACACACATAGCCTCTGTTTGTTTGCAACCAGAACTCAGATTCACTTCTGATATGGCTACGTATTCTACTATTGCGTGCTGTTATACATCAAGTGGTGCACTGTAGACAGGTGTGTTAGTGGACACAAAAGCATATATACACTAGGGAACATATACATATAAGGACTACATTAGTTCACTTATATAGGCTCTTTAAATCAGTAGCTCAAGGTCAAAATCTCAAATTGTAGTATCATATCAATGTTTAACACGCCCTAACCAGATCAGCAGCAAATCCAACATGCCCAGAGCTTACTCTCATCTCATTCTTCCTCTCCCTATTTCCTGGTTTCTTCTTTTCGCATTTAGAGGTCGCATAGATTCCAGAAAACGCTATACCAAACTTTCACTATGGTTAATAATGTCAGTTTTGGTGTTGTTAGCTGCTTTCTTTGTTGTTGTGGTGTTAGGTAAAATGTGCTGATGTCTGCATCACTCAGAAGCTTAAGCAGGGCGAAACATGTGATCTTGTATAAAGGCAGAAAGCATGTCTACCTCCAAATTTAAATAAGTTTTATGGTACTTTGGGTTTTTAATTAAGTAGTAATTTAAGTTTTAAATTCAGTGATTAGAGAATGTGGGTTTACTATTTACAGCAAGACAAACTTGGAATTTATCGAAGTTTGTTTATTACATTAATCCAAATAGAAAGGCAATAGATTTAAGTCAATTTGGTAGTTAAAAAATGGCACCGCGCGCATGTTGTATAAATTCCCCTTACACAATGACAAACAGACTAGTTAGATCACTTGTTTCTTAAATCAAAAAATCTGTGCTGCTTCGCTTGCAATCCTGGTATATTATAAACTAGTTATTGAAAACTTGTTATAGTTAACATGTAATTACAAACTTAAGTAGGTCATTTTCTTGCTCGTATCTTTAGTCATTAGACTTTTTCTAGACTTTCTTGCTCGTATCTTTAGTCATTACACTTTCAATGAAGTTGTATTTGCTTATTTGTTATTTAGCAATGCCTTGATTGTAATGGTTTCAAGTTTTTTTCGTTTTTTTTTTATCTATAGGAATACATTGAGTTATTCTTTCAATAATAAATGAATTTATTTTAATTTGTTATGTTTATTATTTGTTTTGAAGAAGTATATTACAAGATCAAGTACAAATAGCCAAGATGAAATACATGAGGTTCGTGAGTAATGGGCAAAGTTCTTTTGATCGAACTTTTTACTAAACAAAATGTAATTTTTATAAGAATTGATTGAGAATGATTTCATGCCTTCTCATTATGATCATAAGAAATATATACAAAGCTAAGCTACCCGCAGTTGAATCGGGAGGTTGACGAACGCTGAGACTGGATCGAAAATCTTCAAAAAGAATTTGAGGAAGACCTTTGGTAAAAATATCAGCTATCTGAAAACGTGAGGGAACATGAAGAACACGGATAGCACCTCGTTTAACTTGCTCACGAACAAAATGAATGTCCATCTCAATATGTTTAGTGCGCTGATGATGAACTGGGTTACACGATAAATAAAGAGCACTAACATTATCACAATAGACAAGAGTAGCAGTAGTAATAGCACAGCGAAGTTCAAGAAGTAAATTATGAATCCAGCACGTTTCAGAAACCACATTGGCAACACCACGATATTCTACTTCGGCACTAGATTTAGAAATAGTAGGTTGGCACTTAGCAGACCAAGAAACAGGATTATCACCCACGAAAACACAATAACCAAAAGTAGAGCGGCGACTATCAAGACAACCACCCCAATCAGGATCAGTATAAGAAATAAGAGAGGAGATAAAAGACTGATATAATTGCAGACCATGATCAATAGTACCCTTGATGTAACGAAGAATGCGATGAAGAGCAGCCATATGTTCAACACGAGGATCATGCATAAAAAGACATATCTGCTGAACTGCATAGGAAATATCAGGCCGAGTGAAGGTGAGATATTGCAAAGAGCCGGCCAAACTACGATACAAAGTAGGATCTGAACAGGAGGAACCAGCATTAGCACGGAGTTTGCTGGTAGTAGAAACAGAAGTGGAGGCTGGGTTGCATTGAGACATGCCTGCTTTTTCAAGAATCTCAGTGGCATACTTTTGCTGAGAGAGAAATAAACCTGCAGAAGTACGAGTAACGGAAATGCCCAAAAAATAACTCAGAGGACCTAAGTCCTTCATGGCAAGCTCAGAACTCAACTTAGCCATAATAGACTGTCGTAGACTATCAGAAGAAGCAGTAAGAATAATATCATCAACATACAAAAGAAGATAAGCAATCTCGGACCCATGACAATAAATAAATAAGGACTGATCAGATATGCTATTACGAAAACCAATAGAAGTAACAAAATCAGCAAAACGTTGATACCAAGCCCTAGGAGCTTGCTTCAGGCCATAGAGAGACTTGCGAAGAAGACAGACATGGTTAGGGTAATTAGGATCACAAAACCCCACCGGCTGATGCATATAAACAGTCTCATTCAAATTACAATGAAGAAAAGCATTTTTGACGTCTAACTGATGAATAGACCAAGACCTAGAAACCGCAATACTCAAAACAATACGAATAGAAGTAGGTTTGACCATAGGACTAAAAGTCTCATCACAATCAATGCCCGCACATTGAGTCTTACCATCACCTATTAGACGCACCTTATAGCGCTCAAAGGACCCATCAGACTTAGTTTTCAATCGAAAAATCCACAAAGAACGAATAACATTAGCATTAGACGGTCTAGGTACGAGTTCCCAAGTATTATTTTCAATTAAAGCATCATATTCCTCTTGCATGGCTTGCTTCCAATTAGGGTCACGAAGAGCATGTATGGGATTTTTGGGAATGGGAGAAAAAGAGACGGATAGTGTAACACCCTGAGATTTTCTGACGTTAATAAATAATATTTTAATAACTTTTGGGGATTTTCTAATTATATTAAATTAATTTTGAAGTAGTTTTAATAAATTCCTTTTATATACGAATTTGAATGTTAAACATATATTTATATTGAAAATATAATTACGATTCCCAAAATAAAAAGGTTCGAATCAAAATGATTATTTTATTAAAATGTGTGAACACACGAAGGTGAGTCTTTTAGTTGGATCTCGCAAGAAAATGAATCTAGATGAAAATAAATAAATTAATTAATTAATTAATAAACATAATAATAATAATAATAAGTATAAAAACCCATGAAACCCTGAGTATCCAAGGGAAGCCGTCACTCCTTCTTCCTTCACTTTCTCCCTCTTATTTCCCTGTGAAGACCCACCCTCACAGCCGGCTGCTCCCTCTGCCACGAACCGGCAGCAGCCTCGAGCGGCCACCAGCGAGCTGCGCCTCTTCCCTCTCGAGCAAGCAGCAGAAGCCCAGACACTTGAGGTCGTGTCTCTTCTCCTCCCATGAGCAGGCAGCAGCTGCTGCGTTTCAGCCATTGCCGCCAGCAGCGGCTGTTTTGGGCCCCTCCCTTCGGCCGGTTTTGGGCTGGGTGCACCACCACCATAAACTTCATCCACACCTTCACCATTTGCTAGTTTTTCCATTGTAAGACATCTCCTCTTCTTCCCCCATTTTGATTCTTGTTTCTAATTAAGATCTACCATGTTTATGAGTTTGGGATGATTGTTTATTAATTTTTATTGAATCTTGATATGGTACTGTAAGAATGTGATTAGTTTCTTGTTTTAATTGGAATTTACCATGTTTATGAATTTGGGATGATTGTTTATTAATTTTTATTGAATCTTGTTATGGGTGAGAATTTAATTGATGATAAAAGTGTACTTGTGAATTAGATTATAGAAATATGAATGAAAAGTGTTGAACTTTGTATTGCTTTCATTGAATCTTTGTGTGGGTAATGAAAATCAAGTGTAGTGAATATTAACTTTATTATACATAAATTGGGTAATTAGTTCAAGTATTGAAGTTAGATTCATTTGGGTTATCTTTAATTTCCAATTCATGTGGTAGTATTTGATTAGTTATTACAATTTGGGGTTTTGATTCACCTTCAAAGTTTAAAGGCAAAGTTTTGGAAAGAAAAAAAAAAATTCAGATTCTGTTCTTCCTGTTCTTGGCTGATTTCGAGCCTCTTCAGGGCATTTTTAGGTTTTGGTTTCTATATAAGACTTGGTCGCGTGGGCACTTGAATCACCCCAAAATGATTTCGTATGAGAGAGTTATGCCCAAAATACTAGCAAACTGTCATGAAAATCGAAAATAGTCAATTATGAGTTTAATTGTTCAAATGGGGATTTCAATTGGCTATTCCTTCAATCAAGTATTTACGATTATTTTATGTTTCTTTATTCGGTTATTATGGATGGTAAGAATTGTTGGGTATTATTGATGGTGATGATTGTAGTGACTATGAAAGTGATTTTTGGTCTAAATTGAGAATAATAGTTGCTCGTTGTTTTGGGTTGATTGTTGTAAATTGCAAATACCCTTATTAGGATGTTATTTAAGTCATAATGCATGATGTTAGAAAGCTAAGAGCACGATGTCTACTCTTCGTCGATGGTTGCTTAAGTTACTTGACTTGTTTTGATTATATTTCTTTCTAGCCTTGTAAAATGTAACAAATGATATCGCGATTCGATAACTCTAAGAATTAGCTTATCGTTGTATAGGTGTTGTGTTAAAAATTGTAAGGCTTAGTTGTGATTGGTTATTTTTAGGTAACGCGAGCCGATATGTACAAAATTGGTTAATGTAAAGAAACGATTCACATATACTTTTACTTTTAAATTGATGGAAGGACTTATGTTGTGTTGAGTTAATAATTTTGACTTGTACTGAATGTGTTATGTGCGTGCTAGAGTGATCGAAAACTCATGTTGAATGGGTGATAGTGGTTACTTTGGTATTTAGTTGGCTTGGCAAAGTAGATAAGGAGACTTAATAGTTCCATTCATAACTCTATAGGTGCCCATCTCATAAGTGGAAGGTAGAACTTTAATTGGATGATTTTTGTGACTTTTAGTCGTGCAGTGACGCTTACAGGTACGTACACGCAGTGATTAACTCTTGCATGCATCTTGCATTGTATATTTACCGATATTGAATTGTTTTAAAACATATAATGTACATTATCTATGAATCGTCGTCGAATGAAATATCAAATTTATTGATTATATGATTTTCATGTTTACTAGTAGAGAACGATGCTAGTATGCTAAATGAATGGTAATGATTTAGAATGAGAACGATTCCCTTGTTAATAAGATTGGTTAATAATTGGTTGAAAGGGAGTGAATCCCTTATTAATGATATTGTTTATTGTAAGTTTGAATAGTGAATGGTTTCCGTATTGATGAGATTGATTATCGTTAGTTTGAATAAGAATGAATCCCCTAGTGATGGAGTAAGAAAGCTATTGGTATGAATGAGAATAATTCTCTCATACATGAGTTTGACTTATGTTAGTTTGAATGGGAACGACTCCCTTGTTATTGAGATTGATTCATGTTAGCTGAATAGGGAAGGATCCCTTTATTAATGTGGTTGAGTTATGTTTTATGAATAGGAAGGACTCCCTTAGTGATGGAGAAGAAAGTTGTTGGTTGTAATGGGAAGGAGTTCTTTATTGATGAGATAGCAGATTTGCTCGATCACTGTGACTCCACTGGATTGGTACCCCAGCTGGATTAGTTCCCGGAGGCATGGACCATCTATATATGGTCGCTGTACGGGGGTATGATCATACTTTGCCATTGGGTGCCGGCATGGCCATCACCGTCCTTGGCTGAGGTGTTGCCATGTGGGTCTTGCAAACCCCAATATGGTGGCCTCTAGTCACATAGGAGGATATATGAAATCAATAGAGAAATAGAAAATTGTGAAGGCATTGAGAAGTACATAGAAGTGGAAAATAGTGGAAGTAGATACTTATGCATTGGAGTATCTTTTCTCCCCTGTTTCGATGAATAGATTGTTGGTTACATATATAACTTTTCGTTAGTTACTGACGTGTACTGTTTGTTTCCTTGTTGATGGCTTGTCTTTGATGGCCCTGCTATGACACGTTGGTCTATGACTTTACGTTGAGCAGCAGGGGTATCATAGATAGATCTTGCAGGTTCTGGAGTTTCCTCGCATTGCATATGGGGGGGATTGAGTGAGAATCTTGACACGTGCCATGTTCTAACTATTTTTTGACGTTACATGTGTTTTTGAATTGAATTTGTATATGTTTTTGGTTGAGGCGCATGTCCTCCTTTTTTTGTATATGTCATCTCCGCTGCATAGTTTATAAATTGTATGGTTTTAAAAAGTCTAGTTAGTTCAAACGCAAGCGCTGACACCGGAACCACGATCCATGCTTGGCATGTTGATTTCAGAAGCCGGCCATGAATCGTTCTGCCGTGATATAGTTTTGATAGGCCGTGATGTCTTTACTTTATTAAATTTTAAATAACTTTTGATTTCTATAAAAGACGGACAGTTTTATGGTAGATGCTGCCGAAATTTCCACTCACATCTTTAAAGTTAATCTTTAACGTTTATCTAAATTCTTTTCCTTTTCTTTTATGTAACACCCGAATTTCCTCCCGTCTTTTACAGTTTTGGTTTCTTTGAAAGGGTCGGAAATTCAGGGGTGTTACAGATAGAGCATGAGAAGAATATTTGGGATTTGGTTTGAATATGCCATGTTGACTTCGGGTTACTATTCTTGGTGGAGAAGGTGTAGAAATAGAGGAGGAAGAAATAATGGGTTGGGAAGATACTGGGTTGCGTGAGGCAGGCCCAGTAGAGGGAGTAGGAGTGTCTAAAATGGTGGGCGGGTCTGATTGGGCCTCGGTGGTGAGAGCTGGCCTAGTAGGATGAGAGGAGTATTGTGGGGAATTGGGAGTCTGGGAAGAAGGGGGAATAGGGTCAGGGCTAGGCCCAAGAAAGAGAGGGGCTGGTGGGTTTGGGGAGTTTTGATAGTGGGCTTCAAGGGCTGAACTTTATGGTGGGATATTGGGTTGTAGGTGGTAAATATTAAGATTGTCTTCCAAAAACACATACTCGTGAGGAGTATTTTTGGGACGGTCGGTAAAGGGAAAGGAAGACTCATCAAAAATTACATGGCGAGAAATAATTATTTTACTCGATGCGATGTCATAGCACTTATAACCTCAATGAGATGAAGGATATCCCAAGAACACACATGGAGAGGAACGAGGTTGAAGTTTGTGGATTTTAGAGGAAGAGAACAAAGGAAAACATAAACACCGAAACGTCCTAAGATGATCATATGTAGGAACTTTATGAAAAAGAAAATGTGTGGGAGTAAGATAATCAAGTAACTTGGATGGGAGAATAGTAAGGAGATAGGTGGGCGTATTTAAGGCGTGAGGCCAAAAAGACGGAGGAAGAGATGCATGACAAAGAAGAGTGCGAATAATATTATTGATGGATCGCATTTTTTGCTCGGATTTGCCATTTTGAGAGGACGTTTGAGGACATGAAAATCGAAACATAATACCCTTAGTTGCACAAAATTGGTGAAAAAGATTGTTATCAAATTCACCCCCGTAATCACATTGAAAGGTTTTAATTTTAAGCTCAAATTGATTGTGAACAAAGGTATAAAAATTAAATAAAATATCATATACTTGAGATTTGTGAATCAAAGGAAATGTCCATTAATAATTAGAATAATGATCAAGAAACAACACATAATATTTGTACCCGAAAGGGCTTGAAACAGGAGATGTCCATAAAATCACTATGTATTATTTCAAAAGGACGAGTATAAAAGATGTAGATTTATTAAAAGGGGGACTAACATGTTTGCCTAAAGGGCATGAAGGACAAAAAAAAGAAGGATTTTTATTACATTCAATAGACTTAGAAGAAGACAAAAAATCTAAGATAGTGTGTCCCGGATGACCCAGACGATAATGCCAAATACTAGATGATAAAGCCGAAAAAGCATATGAGGATGAAGAGGTAGCCCCATGTGTCAATTGGAATGGATAGAGATCGCCAGTGCTATTAGACCGCAGGATTATGTTCGTTGTGTCCAATTCCTTCACAGAAAAACCGAAAGGATCAAACTCAATAGAAACATTATCATCACGAGTAAATTTGCGAACCGAAATAAGATTTTTAATGAGTGACGGGGAATGGAGAACATTTTTTAAGACTAAAGGTTGGGATGGGGAAGGGATAGATACATGACCGTGACCTTTAACGGGAAGCATATCACCATTACCAACAATAATTGAATTAGAATTAGATTGCTCTAAAGGAGAATAATGCAAGAGAGTACCTTTAGAGTGTGTCATATGAGATGTAGCACCGGTGTCCATATAATATTCCTCATCCGGAGAAGTCAATGAAAGAGTATGTAAGGCTTGATCAATATCGGTAGGAGAGTAGCCCGGTGATGAGTCCGCACATAAACCATGATGTGGATGAGGTCCAAGAATGCCCTTTGAAGAGTTTCTGATGGGCTGTTTGTGAGAGGCCCAAGGTTGAGTAGGATGTGGGCAAGGGGGTTTAGCCCAATGATTAGAGCAACAAGGACAATGAGATGAGGGAGAAGTTGTTGATGGGCCATGATGATTTGCAGTTGGGCTGGAGTGATGATGAGCTGAAGCTCTCGGCCCAATTGGCTGATGGGGCCTCTGATGAGATTGATAATGCTGTCGTGGGCCAGAAGAAGAGCCACGGTATGGCCGGCCACCACGGCGAGGTGGTCGGGGACCTTCACGGAAATTATTGTAATGACGAGGCTCCGAATTTTCCGAAATATTCGAAATTTGCGGACAGGAATGATTAACAAGAGCCGAATCTTGTGGAGAAGGTTTGTCTTGAGTATGAGAATGCTCTTCCAATTCAAACATAGAACGAAGATCATCAAAGGAAGGAACGGGAGACATATGTTGAACCAAAGAGCGGAAAGTTTTGTAATCGGAGTTTAAGCCTTGTAAAACTTGAAGAGCCAAACGATTGTCGGAAACAATAGTACCAAGATTGGTAAGAGAAGTAGCAAGATCCTCAAGAGCATTACAATAAGCCTTCACATTGGGAAAATCATCAAGAGAAGTCGCATTGAATTGAGATTCAAGACGAAGAACACGAGAATTCTTATTATTTTGAAAATAATTGTCAATGCGAGTCCAAGCTTCATAAGCACTATCTTTGGGGCGAACAATTGTTTTAAGAAGAGAAGGACTAATGGTGCCATAAATCCATGTATGAACAACCTTATCAAGACGCGTCCAATCGGGATCTTTAGACTCCGAAGTGTTAGAGGAGTCTTCGGGAGCAATATGAGATTCAACAAGATGAGCCGAACAATGAAGTTCAAAAAGAGTAACCCAAGTATGAAAATTAGAGCCATCTTCTTCAAGTTGAATAGGAACACATGTCTTAATGTTGGAAACCAAATTAGCGGGATGAATTTTTGTAGATGAAGCCATGAGAAAAAGGGAAGAAAAAGGAGAGAATGGTGGTGGAAGGTGGCGGCACAACTAGGGAAAGCTGCCGGCCAAGGTTGGGGAAAGAGGAAAAAAAATGCCAAGGAAATCAACTTAAGCAACTGATACCATATAAGAATTGATTGAGAATGATTTCATGCGTTCTCATTATGATCATAAGAAATATATACAAAGCTAAGCTATGGTTTCTAGGAAACTAAATAATTACAATATTATGCCTAATATTATTTCCTAAGATATAAAGACACATCAAATAAACAATATATGCAAAATATACTCAAAAGATATTTATTCTAGCAATTTTGTACAAGCAATAGTAATACTACTATTTGATCGTATGTGATCGTTATATAAGTGTAGTAGTGGATGTTATGTAAAAGAATATTTTCTAATTTATGTATATAATATTCAATCATATATTATATATTATAGCCTCGAATGACCTCAATAAATATATATTATATTAATCCTTTGTATCTATGGTTCAAACAAACGATACAAATAATAGGTCCTTTCTATCTTTGGTTATCAAAAGATACAAATAATGTGTTATTTGTAACCCTCTTGTTAGTATGATGCTTAGCAAGTGGAAGTTGGACTTCTCCTGCCGTTTAGAGACGACAAAGTGGCCGACAAACTTAGCTTCCAACTAGGTGAAAGAATGGATGCTTCGAACGGGGAGTGAGGTATACCAGTTCAAAGCGACACCACTTAATGTGGTAGGGAAGAACTTGCACAGTAGCGCTTGATTCGTGGTGTATAGTAACACCAAGTTTTAGTATGCCCCAATATGTTGTTCTGGACACCCCGTCCCATCAAAAGAGTTCATGTTGGGAATTTTGATCTTGGCGGGATTAGGTGTTGCAAAGATTTCAGCGGATAAGGGGGAGTTCAGCAACATAGGGGCTTCTTGAGGTCCTCTATGGCTCAAATCCTCTCGCTGAGGCAAAACGGGACTTTGTGGGCGACTAGATTCAGAAAGTTGTGGCGTCTTCCTTTTTCCTGCCTCCAGTTCATCAAGGATTGGACACTTTGTGACTGCGAGCCCTTTTCTCGTTCAAGTAACTTCTCACATCTTGAGTTTCAGGTCTAGATTCTTCTTCTGAGACTTGTTAAGGCTTTTCTGGAGTCTAGATCATTCCCCCCTCTGTTTGTTCCTACGACTAGATTAGGAAGCCTGGCTTTCCCTGTCATCTTGTCTTTGGGAACTTGTTGGTGGCTCAATCCTCCTCCTGAGATTCTCAACCTATTCAGCGAAAGCATTTGTTAGATTCTGCGCCAGCATGTCTAGATCACGGCGAGTCACCGCTTGGTTGTTCGCCTAACCCGCGGACGTGTCTGTGTCTATGCTTTGCACAGTAGCGGATTGTGTTGGGATTCTTTTGGGAGCCATGACTTTTTTTTCGAGTACTTGCAACTATGTCCGCACAGACGGCGCCAAACTATTTCGATAGTGAAACGAGAAAGTGTGAGAGGCACGTGAAATACCTGAACTAGAAGTGGTTATGCGGTCAACGGTCAGTGAAATGGAAGCGGGACGTAGCTCTTTCTGGGAGGTGACCTGAAGTCCTGCAACACGACACGTTAGCCTTGTCCGGGGGTAATATCCTAGAAAACCCCTCAGACACTCAAGTCAGATTAGATAATCCCATGTTCATGAATGAAAAATCGCCAATGATATGTCGTGATTCAGGTGACAAGGTAATGGTGGTAGTGATGGTGGTAGATAACCGATTATGGTGGTCTATCATAATTTTGGCAGAGTTTTGGTATATACATGAGTTTAGAGAGGTAAATGAGGTTGGTTGTGCTATTTTTATAATACTAAAGAGGGAGTTATTTTTAGGAGAGTAAAGGTTATCATGGGTGATAGTGGGAGGTTGCAGTTGGTTATTACAATAAGTAGTATATGGCAGTTACGGGGTGGTTACTTACTTGGGGACTAAGTATGCTAAACTGGTCATCTTCAAGCCCCTTGACCGTAACAGGATACTTTAGGTATAGGCACACAAATTTGCAATGCATTCACAAGTTTAAATTTTGTATTGATCTAAATTTTCAAAATGTTTTGTTTTTTTATAATTGTTATGCATGTATTTCATGCTCTATACCAGAATAATCTTTTGGTTCTTTCTTATCTCCTTCAATAAAATGTTGCAGATTTAATAGCTAAAACCTGTCATCTTGTGATATATTTTCGTCATTTAAATTTAATTTCCCCTTCCCCTCGTTTACCTTGATCTCGTCTCTGAGAACATGGTTTCTCAAGGTCACGATCGGACTCGCCTCTGTTTAATTTCCTTGTTGTTCAGTTTTGAGAGGATTGGTTTTCTTCGGAGTGGTTCTTTACTTTGCTTTAGGGAAGATCATTAACTTAATGCGAATCATATACCTACCTCCACCTTTTGTACTGTTGTATCCTTAGTTTAAGACTCAACGGTAGCCTCATTCTCTAACCTCCAATTCGTCCTATTCGCTTTGGTGGTTATAAGAGTAACTATTAATACTTAATGTAAGTTGGTATGTTATAAATTGCAAATTGATGAACAAAGCAAATGTCTTAAATTTACTATACTTCACATCCTGAAAAAGGAAAAAATATTTTCTATTTGTTTATGTTTATTTACCACCTTGGAGGCCATATATTTGAAAATTTTCAGGTTTGGGATGATCAACGAATTGTGATATTTGTTCGCAGAAAATCTAGACAATTCGACTTTTTTTTTTACTCTGATTACATTATACTAATATTGTTTTTTTTTTAAATATTTGTATGATATTGTTTTTGAATATTTTTATATGGTAGTTGTGGGGCCGCGTGCTATGCACACGATCTCCCAAGTTATACTATCGAATTTCAAAATGCTATTGTATACACTTCTATTAATAAAATACGAATAAAAATATTAAAATATAAATATGTTGCAAAAATATAAAGGACGCAAGGGTTACAGGTGTAGGCTTGGGTGTCGACGTTTAATGGGATAGAATGGTTGTGATCTACTAATGATTACTGATATGTTGTTTAACGCAAGCATGTGATTCTGTGAATAGCCATTGTTGATGGGTTCCTTAGTTATTTAAAGGTGTCGTGGCTAAGTAGTCTATGTTGTAGACGCTGCTATTATCATGATATATCGAGACCTAACATCGAGGTGTATCAAATCATAATCGAAGAAGAGGCACGTATTTCGAGGCATTCCTAAGTGCTGCGAGTCGTTCCCGAAGACATCGTAGAGGCCAGAAGTCGTTTGATGCTTAATTGAAGGTGCGACGAGCCAATAAGCCCCAGATTCGGGTAAACCTAGCATGGCTTCGGGCGAATGTATGAGTTGCTCCTAGGAAAAACACCCCAAGGCTACTGGAAATGTCGAATCCACACCAATTCGGGCAAATTGGCTAGATTCGAGCGAATGCAACATTAGCTTCGGGCAAATGGGTGAGCTCTTGGACTTGGATCAATTCACGAGCCACTGGAAACCTCGAAAGCACCAATTCGGGTGAACGGAGCTAGCTTCGGGCGAATGACGTCCTGGTTTCAGGCGAATGTACTTAAAAATTAGCGATTTGTTTCTCTTAGCAAGTCCAATCCACAAGCTAGCTATGCCTAAACTTAGACATTGAAAACATATCCAGATATGTGTGTATATATGAAGATGACCAGTTATATTGTTCAATGATCTACTTCGATTTCCTATGAATAGCCTCTTACTCTCACAGAATCTTTAAAAAATGATATCAGATAATTCCTAATTTCTTTTCACTTAAAAACCTTTCCATTAAAAAAGAATCAATAGTTAAATTTTAAAGATCAAGCAAAGAAAATTATGTGTTGCCACCATTCACCAACCACATTCCCTCCAAGAGTGACTACAGTCTAATTTTCGTTTAAGCTTGATGCACTCTTAACACCTCTATGTCCCTCACTATTCATGTCCTAGCGCAAGTCCCATGTAGGCCTTGGTTTGGATACTTCTCTGAAAGCAACAACATATAAGAGGAAAACACATGATACCAGCAACAGTAGGATTCAAAAACCAACAAACAACAATATATTTAAGCAGCAACAGGGCTATCAGTTGCCAACTTGTTTGAAATTCAAACAAGCTTATATGTGGCTGGTCAAGAAGCAGCAAGGCTATGCAGCGGCAATTATAGCTTTTGGTGTTTTTAGGGTTTTGTCTTTTAGAGAGAAAAGAGAGAATAACCATTGAGATTTCTAAATTTGTAAAACAATGAATGCGCACGTTTCCCCCATGAAATTTGATTTTTTGTATTAAAAAAATTTTAAAAGTTTTTCCGGGACACGTGCCCGGGGAGGCCCGTGAATAGATCCGCCACTGACATGTGAAAGGAAAGGCACTTGTTCAAGATGTATTCAAAGGTTCTAGATGGAGAACTTCTCCATATTGGAAACAACTCTTCCATCAAAGTCCAAGGAAAATGACAAGTTAAACTAGTTTGGTAGGTGTATTATTTCTAAAAATTCTAATTTTTTTTTGTAATACCTGATTCATTAATAAAGAGTCATACGACATCTACATCAGAGATAAAAATTAGCAAGTACATAGCAACTAAAACCAAACATAATTCAAAAATTACAAAACCATGATCGTTATGTATGAGATTTGACAATTCTGAATATCCTCTTCCACATCGCTGTTTGATACAGCCTTCTACGAGGGGGTCTTTCGATCTGTTGTAGTCTTGAAATAGAATTGAATTTGACGTAGTTGATGATAATTGCAAATTTGGTGTCTGCTGCATAATCGCATTAATCTCTATCTACAAATCAGCTAAAAACCAAAATTCATAACTCCAAACTCTCACAAGGAGAGACTTCAAAACCCAATATATGGGTAAAATCAACCCAATGAATGGGTAGAATAACTCTCTTACAGGGAGAGGACAAAAATTTATTCTAATCATATTAAAAAAAACTTAAAAGGGAGAAATTAAGGGCTTACCATCAATCTTTAAAGGGGAAGGGTTATTTTGAACAGTTTAGTAAAAAAGAAAAGAAAAAAAAAATGAAAAAGTTACATGTTCTAGCAGGTAACAAGGGAGTGGGTATGTTTTCAACAAATTATGAGAATAGTTGGGATTATTAAAAAATAATTGATAGTTGGGATTATTTTTGGCCAACAGGTGATAGTTGAGATTATTTTGAGCAAATTTTCCATTGTTTTACAATTTAATTAACGACTACGTTTTAAACTCGTCTTTTTTCACAACAATTTGTATAACGATTATTTTAACAACTTTACAACTTTAATTTTCGTCAAAAATCTATTTTATATTTCTAAGAAATCATTTAGGGAAATTCCAAGTGGTAACCCTGAGGTTTTGGGTTTTCCACTTGGGAACTAAAACTTTTAAAAAATCCACGAGGTAACCCTAAGGTTTACGTAATTGTTCCACCGTGACCGTTTTGCACATAAAAACGTTAGCAAACATTAATTTCAAGGCTGCTGTACGCCTATTTATGTGCGTCACTATTTCAAATGCCATCAGTTTCAACCTTTTTCCCCAAAACATAAACCCCAACTCTACCATCTTTCATTCAAATTATATTTTTTCTCCCAAATCCAGTTAGGGTTTATAATAAGGGGAAAGGGTCGAAACCGATGGCATTTGAAATGGCATTTGAAATTAATAAATAGACGTATAACAGCCTTGAAAGCAAATAACAAAACAAAAAACACATTAAAAAGTTCACCAAATACAAAAATTCTGCAGAAATTTCGGCAGAGTTTCATTTGTAAAATGAATAATCCCAAAATTTTTAAACTCATGTACCTGCAAATAAATTCAATACAATAAAAGTGGTGTTCATAACCACCTTCATTCTTTCTCGTACCAACCAAATAATTTGCCAAAGTACAATGAAAGTGGTGTTCATAACCACTTTTTCTCCAATCTAAACTATTTAACTAAACAACCATCCCAAAACATCATCAAATTAAACACGATAGCTAGAAAGCATAATAAAAATCGAGAAATAAACTCACTTGTTTCAAATCACCCATATATTGACTATTCAAAAGAGGAAAAAGAGCATAAATTATTCAAAAGACATGAAGCTATGGCCAAAGCACAATTCATTGAGATCTAAAGGAAAATCAGACCAGGCGTTATATTTCTCATTTACATGTCGTATTATAAAGATACGCTAGTGTGTAAAAACAAGCTCACATCCCATCTTATCACTTGCATGTAAAGATTTTTAAATATAACAAATTTCGAGTACTGAGATATATTTGAGCTAATTAAGCTTAACTTCAATGAAAGTATATAGTTATAAAATGAAATAAGCACCTTTGTATTCCTGTATTTTTAAGTTACTACACTAAATCAAAATAGCAACTAGCAGCAGTAAACCGAGTCAGCCGTTTGCCCCAATCTGTCAACAAGAACAAAACCAATGTATCTTAACGACTACTCATAAGTCACTAGCTGAAAAGGTGCAGTCTAAGGCACACAATGGCAGAAGCAAAATTAGAGTACATAAAATGTCTATGAAACTGAAATGCATGTGAAGTTTGCTACTGTACTGTAAAAATTACTAAATGGCAAATACATTTCACTGATGATAGCATAAGTAATCACACTAGCTCAATCACAAAACTTATTGTAAATTATCAAGTGCACTTTCCAAAAAACTGAGCACAACAATAGTAGAATAACGGACCAACGCAAACCTCCTAAGTCTCCTACAGTCTGGCACTTGTTGGGTGTTTCGATAAGCTAGGCTGAGAAGCCTACTGTGTTGCTTTATTCGCAGCAGGAGAAGGAGGCACAATTACCATGGCTGAATTGAAGCTTTCCCATTGTTCCAATTTCATTCAATTACACATCTGAGACAGTCATGAATACATTTAACTTACTCTTATTGCACAACATGTGTTGCCAATGAAATGAAGCTGAGCATAGTATAAATGGAGTCTACTAAATACACAGAAAATATTAGTAGAACGCAAATAGTCTAGGCAAACGATCTACTTACAAGATATACATTTTCCACACAACTAACAACTTGCAGATATACTTATAAGTTTTAAATCAATACTTTCAGAAAGAACATGAAGTCCACGCAAACGCTCTATAGCAAATACGATGAATATGAGAAGCATACCTCACACCACACAAAATAAACATCTTCAAGAGTACAACAAAAATTAAAAAAACATACCATTAGAAATTCACAATATTAATAAAATCCTTCCATATTGCAAGCAAATGTGCAGAATTATTGTTCAATTGGTAAAATTCACAACTTTTCATCTTTATTTCAATCAAATTAATGAACTTTTTCTTGAAAATTTCAATGATAAAACGAAAAGCCAAATAATGAAATCATAATAATTTACAACAATTAATCTCCATTTCAGTAGATCTATGAAAATAACATATATTAGATCAGTTCAAGTGAGTGATAGAGTATATAACATATATTAGAGATACAACTATTGGCTTAAAATTTTCTTTGAGTTGATTCCTTAACGGTAAACGCAGTCTATCAGCTTCGTTGAATTTATCTTACTATTTTAGGCTCCAAGAATGCTAATGCTACTATAATTAGCAAGCTTAATGTTTGAATATTATGCAGATTTTGAAGATATGATCTGTGAAATGATCTATATTGATATGAGAGCAAAGTTAGCAGACCAATAAAAACATTAATGTAGCATGAAATTGAATAAGAAGCCTTGAAAACAAGGGGAGAAGTATTAATAACAGTTGGATGTTATTTACATTCCTAAATCCTAATTTACTAAAGATAATCAAATCAAATCAAATAGAGGAAAAATGAAGATTAAACAAGTTTGTTAAAGCTTAGGATATGAGGAAAAATCAAGTTTGCTGGCTGCTGTCCATCACAAATGAAAATGGCATCCCAACCTCACTCAACATTTCCATCATATTCAATTAAACATGGAATGCTTTCTAGCAAGATTGAAGCTTTCACCCACCAACGAAAATTACGATTTATTTTTCAACTAATTATACCAAAATAACTTAATACTTATCATGGAATTTGCAAATACTTGCAAATAATTAATCAAATACTAATTATACCAAAATACTACTTACCGACTTAACACCCAAAATCAAAACGAAAAGACATCCATAAGCAATAATATTGACTTCATGTTATTTGTACCAAATACTACTTACCAACTTAATAATTATAATGGAATTTGCAAAGGAAGAATGTACCTTTCTTTTGAGGTTGAGGAAGCTTTCGGTCGCTTGAAACTCAACAGAAACAAACGATACAAATTGGAGATCCTTTCGGTCGCTTGAACGCAGCAGCTTTCGGTCAGATTTTCGTTTTTGAAGGGACGAAAATTGAAGCAGCCTCTGAAATTGGAGATGAGGGCGCAACTTTTGAATATTCGTGGGTTTTTTCAGCTGTCAAATTGAAGCAGCAACAAGGAGGGAGATGAATAAAATGGGGTCGAATTGAAGCAGCAATGGAGGGAGTCGAATTGAAGCAATCGAATGGAGTTGAATTGAACCAGCAAATGAAATGGGGTCGAATTGAAGAAGCAATTGAACCAGCAAATGAAATGGAGTCGAATCGAATGGAGTCGTGCGTGAATAATGGAGTCGAATTGAAGCAGTGAATTGATGAGGGAGTCGAATTGAACCAGCAAATGAAATGGGGTCGAATGCGTGAATAATGGGGTCGAATGAAGCAGTGAATTGAGGGAGTTGAATTGAAGCAGCAAATGGAGGGAGTCGAATTCAAAACGGCGCTCAACTCCCAAATATGATAGGCGCTTAACCTAATTTCAATTTAGCCATTATTTGTATCTTGGTTATACACACGCGATTAGGGATGGCAATGGGTCGGACTCGGCTCGGATTATACATACTCCGACTTTGCTCCGGATAATAGTCGGACTTTTGTTTTCAGTCCACCTCCACTCGGAGTCGGATTATGCATACTCCAAGTTTGCCCCGACTCGGACTCTCGGATCTCCAATGGAGTCGGATGTAGAGTCGGATTATTATCAAACAGTATCGTTGTGATATTGTAGTATAGATTTTAAAGCATATAAAGTTACAAAATATATTTTTCAAATACAATTTAACAAAAAAATATGTACTTTAATTTGAATTCAATTTTAACAAGACAAATAGTTCTACTACTAAAATTTAACAAAATTTTCTCGTATTTTAATTAGGCGTATTTAATTTTTCTTGATTCATTATTCTAAATAAAAGTACCAAGTAGTTTTTCAAAATCGAAAATTACAATTAGTATGAGAGAGAGCTTGAATTAGTCACATTTAGAGTTTTAAAGGAAACAAAATATTAGTGTAAAAGTCAAATTCAAAGTCGGATGTCCTTCAGGGTCGGAGTCGGGTCGGAGTCTCGGATTTTTAATAAGGTCCAACTCCGGTCCGTCTCTAACTTGGACTCGGATCGTGATGTCGGAGTCGGAGTCGGATGACTTTTTCCTCGGACTCGAATCGAATTATTTTCCTCGGATCGAGTCGGACTAGGGTCGGATTCGGACTGAATTGCCATCCCTACACGCGATACAAATAATAGTTATTTGTATCCCCTGTTTTAACACCCGATACAAATAACTGTTATTTGTATCCCCGGTTATAACACCCGATACAAATAACTGTTATTTGTATCGGGTGTTTAAACACAAGATACAAATAATAGTTATTTGTATCCCCTATTTTAACACCAGATACAAATAACTATTATTTGTATCGCGTGTTTAAACACAAGATACAAATAAGGTTTATTTGTATCTTTTGTTAAAATAAAAGATACAAAAAACAATATTTGTATCTTATATTTCAAAAATAGATACAAATAGGGGGTCACTAATGAGACTTTTTTTACTAGTGCTTAAAACTTTAAAATTAACGTTTGTTAATGTTTTTCTAACGTTTTGCATGCAAAAAGGTTACAATTGAGCAATTTGGTAAACCTTAAGGTTACTGCATGGATTTTTTAAAACTTTTGGTTACCACGTGGATAACCCAAAACCTCAGGGTTAGCACGTGGAATTTTCCAATTATTTATTATTCATGGTCCAAAAATTTTCTTTTATTTTTTAATTTCACGATTTCGTCAAAACGTTACGTTTTAAGTTCTTTTCCTTAACCGAACTTTGTTAAATTACTTTTTTCGACTTTATAACTTTGATCTATATGTTTTTACACAAATTATATTTATGAATATTATTATCAACTTTAAAGTGTATCTTTAGCTAATTTTGAGTACAAATAAGTTAAATTTCAATACCAAACCTTAAGTAACTTAAACATTATTTTGATGTACACTTACTAGCACCAAAATATGATAAATTTAAGCTACAAATCAGCTCAAAACATCCCCTACAACCAGCGCTCTTCTCCCCCAAGAAAACATCATCATTTTACTATATCTTCACTTACAAAAGTCACCTAAAGGTCCTTACACCTATCATAGCATATCTAGACTTGCATGCACCACCATTAGTCCATTTTTGAGCATGATAAACCCCCCAAATCAGCCCCTACAAGCTGAATATATCTCCTCCCCATGTCCCTTTTATTTTTGCTCATCTTTCTTGCTTAATTCACACTTAAACACATTCTTAACATATCTTATTTTTCCCTAGGTTCTTTATGATCTTATTTGAAGAATCGCTTGAAGAACAAGCTTAACATCATCTACTTTCAAGTCAAGTTCATCAAAATTTTCTCTCTTAAGGTAAGATTTGTCCACTTTTTTTAAAAAAAATGATGATTTGTTACCCATCACCTTACTAACTTGAGTTTTTTTTAAACAGGTTGAGAAGCATTTTTTTAAGCTTAGATTATTATTTCTCTAGAACTATTTTGGGATATTATTATTTTTGGAACTTCTTGAGAATATGTTATTTTGGGAGTATTTTCTTATTTTATACTCTATTTTGGTCTTATAACCACTTGATATCTAAAATGTTACACACTTCTTAACCTTTTGACTATGTGACATTTATAATACACTAGTTGGTAGGGCACGTGCTATGCACGCGCTTCCCCGTGATATTCTATTTTCCTTTATAAATCAATTCAAAGCGAAGTGTTTATAATGCATTGGATTTTATCGATGTCACGCTAAAATGGAGTAAAAAGATGCACTTCAAATGCCTTCTATAAATACACTATTGTAGCATATTTGAAAACTCCAAGCTAATAGTTAGGAAACTAATCCAAACACAAGCGTTGATGATCATGTAGTGTGTTGAAAACAAGCACTGCTAGTATAAAGAACTTCACACAAACGAATCTTGACAAGCATCAGAGAGGTGACCATGGTTTATCATTTTTTGTTCAACAAGGAAGTAAGAGTTGGTTTTCCACATTGCATAAGCTACGCAAGCTGTTGATAAGTGATCTGGCAATCTGAGTGCTTCTTCAGAATGTAGGTTATCTTCCTACATGATAAGTTGCTCGGGTGTTCATATGTATGGTTGTAATTTTGTTGAATTTCCAATAATAGTGATAGTACATTTCTAAGCATGTCGTTATATACTAAAAACCAAGCTATGCAAACAATACTTATAATCACCCAAAATGCTACTACAACGAGTGTAGCGGTAAGAAGGGGGTCGAACCACAAAGATAAGGGAAGCTAGACTATAGACTTGATGTAGGTGGAAAGGATAGGTGTGAAAGGTTGTGTGTTGTATTCTACGATAGCAATAAACAAAACAATGATACACAATAAGAACGAACGGGGATGGTGAGGATCCACCCTAGGTCGATTCCATATTCTCAAGGAAAGTTTGTTCAAGGGAGATCGAACGAAGGTCGATCGAGACACTCTAGATAGCGAGGGGAAGTTGAAGACATATAGCCATGCGAACTACCCATAATCGCCCTATAGGGATGGGCATGGGTCGGATCTGGGTCGGGTCCAGCAAGACCCAGATCCAGACCCTAATTTTTTATTGGACCCAGACCCAGACCCGGATCCGTAGGGTCTAAAAATTTTGGACCCGGACCCAGACCCTTAGTGTAACAAGGGCGACATCCTCGATACGTAATTAGCATTAATAAAATTTTACAAAATAATGCAGAAGTCTGAAAAAGTCGATTTGCAAAAACTTTTAAAAACTAAATTTGTTTATGACAAATGATAAATATTACATCAGAGTTAGAAAATCAAATACATATCGTTTGTTTCAAAAATACATAATTAAAATTAAGTACGTCAAGATCATGAAACAAAATGCAGCTAAGTCCTCGATAGCAAAAGTAATTGGTAGCTGCGGCCTGGATCGAAACCTGAACTAATTCCTGCAAAATACTGTCATCCATAATACGGATGACAGCCGGTTGAACCGGTCAGCGCTTAACGCCGAGCATAACTCCCTATCCAGCTCAAAATACAGAAATTGTACACTATACTTACAAAATAATATTTCAAGTACGAACCTATAACTACTTGCTACCACTATATAATTTTACTATATTCCTTATTGGTCTTATACTTTTAAGTTATTAAGATACCATTCTCATCCTTGGCAGAATTACGTTACTGCCACTTATACTACCGGTAAATCTTAATACTTAAGTAAGTTCATTTGATTAATATACATAACCGTACCATGCATCACTACATCCGCACTAATCAAGTTTATCACTAGTCAACAAGCAAGCACCACAATATGACACCTGATATATGTAAGGGTCTGGCTAGATTAGGGCCAAAGCCCTAAATCTAACTGTGGTGGGGGTCGTCACCCCGCCAATGTTTATGCTCGAGCTTCTACAGGATAGGTAGCTAACCCTCTGTCTAACACCGCATTTTTACGTGCCGGCCAACACGGGCGCCGGAATTTTACATGCCGGTCCATGGTTCGACATTTCCTTACTATCAGGGTCATTCAATCAATACACAGATAATTCACACAAGCACATCATATTTTTACTACTACAAGTTGACTTTGACTTTGACCAACTTAGATGTTAACTTCCTTATTTAATAATATTTTGCCTATATGCCTTTCTAAGTTCACTATTAAAGTTTCACTCATTAAACTTTATTTAAAACTTTGTTTTCAATAGTTCATTTGTTAAATAAATTTGCACTACTAACTTAATATTCTATAAATAGTCTTTAGATTAGCATTTTCGCAAGTAGCTACAAATTTTTATTTCTCTTGAAATAGTTTCAATAGTCAACATTTTTAAGTTTAAAACAAATAAATATTTTAATTCTTTAACAAAAATAAGTATCTTAATTATAAATCGAGTAAAATTATATTCTATGGATAAATTTTCAAAATTTAAAAAAAATTCACCAAAAATCAATTTTCCAAGTTGAAAAATAAGTAAGACTTATTAAGTTCACAAAAATGAATATTATATTTATAAAACAAATACAAATTATAATTTTACGAAATTAATATTTCTAGTAAAAAAAAACAAGTAACACTTTATAAGCTCACAAAATCAATACTTTTTGTAATAAAACAAGTAAAACTTATATATTCACACAAATCCATAACTCTTGTTATAAAACAAGTAAAAATTTTATTCTTTTAATATTTCCATAAAATCAAAATTTCACACAAAATTTAAAACAATTATATATACATAAAAAAAATATGCCTTTACATCATTTCAAATAAATTTAGTCAAATAGTCAACTAAAGATATATTTTGTACTAACTAGCTATTTAATATCCCAAAAGTTACTTTTTGGTATAAAATCTCATGTATTTAAGAAAACACTTCTATATAAATAACTTACAAAAATTTTATTTTTTCCGAATATATCTTTTTATTAACTTGACATTTTTATTATTATCATAGTAAATTTTAATTTTATAAAAATTAAAATCTTTTACACAATAACTTAAATATTTAACATAACTTTAAGCATAAGCTTTAATATGAAATATAAAGTATAATAAGAACATCCTAAGCATAACCATACTAAAAAAATTATATGTTCATGAAATAATACACAGCTTTATAAACTAATATATTTAAGGGCTTACATAAAAATATTACCTATAATATTACCATAAACATTCTTAATAGTTAATATAATAACATTCCTAAATAATTCACAAACATAGTAACACTAGTTTATAACATAGATAGTACTTAATATATGTCACTAGTATATAATAGTTCACTCAACTTTCTAAACATGTCCAAATCTTATTAATTAACATACTAAAAATATTTTTGGCACAACTAAATTAAATTTAATATTAATCATAATTTTCTTAAACTAACTTCCTACTTAACATACTCAATATATATCATACTTTGCATATTATAAAGTAAATATAATGTAAAATTTCCATATAAAAAGTAGGGTAAGGAATTATACCATATTACCACCAAGGATTAGTACTAAATATTTAGTAGGAAAATGGATAGTGTGATCCTCTAAGCTCAAATGCTCCAAGCCCAAAACTCCAAAATGAGGATCTTCAAATACCCAAAATTTTACCCAACTATGCTTCTTCTTCTTGATTTTCTTCAACTATTTAATTTTAGGAAATTAGTAATGATTTTATAAGGTAAAATTAGGAGAAGATGGAGAAAATTAGTGGGTAAGCCTAATGTGTGACAAGATGAAAACAAAAGTTTGATCTTTTTCCTCCCAATTTTGCAAGATTTACATATACTTAAATAGGCTAAGCTAAGGTAGGTTTGTTGAGATATTTTGATAAAAAAATTCAAGTAAGTATGGTCTATGTTGCTAGAATCATCTCTAAGATAAGGAGAGTATGGTGTTGGGATTTCTTGCTTTGTTCAATTTGGTTTACTTACATAAGTAAACAAGATTAAAATATTAGATAGGTTTTGACTTATTAGTTTTAGGTAGTTAGGATTAGTTTAGGTGTAAACAAGCTAAAAAGTGTAATTAAATTTAGTATTATAATTATACTAGTTTTAAAATGGTTAAGTGAAAGTGTTAAAGTCGTTAAAATAATTTTTAACGGAATTAGTTAGAAATTAAGCATCTAAAACGTAAAGCTTAAGTAAGCCGTAAGTTGATTAAATAATTTTGAAATTCTGGAAGTATATAAATTAGTAATTAAAACTTTTGGGCTCAAAAGAATATTTTAGAAATACAAATTTTCGAGTTGCAAATAATTTAAAGAAATCGGACATGTATCGAAATTTGAAATATTAAGGGAATATAAAATTAAATTTAAGAATTAAACCTCGAGGAAATAAAATTATATACGATGGCTAAATTAAATTGGAGTTAAGGATTATGAATCAAGAATTTTTCGGGAAAATTTATCGGATGATTAATGGGAAATTTCGAGTCTGTTACAACTCTTTCCTCCTTAAGATAGTTTCGTCCCGAAACTAGAACTTACCGAAAAGATTGGGGTACTGCTCCTTCATGTTTGCTTCCTTTTCCCAAGTAGCTTCCTCCACCCCGTGATTTGACCATAAAATCTTGACTAACGGAATCCGTGAGTTCCTCAATTCCTTGACTCGAGTATCCAAAATTCTAATAGGTCTCTCTTCATAGGCTAAGGACTCATTGACCTGAAGTGGTTCATAGGCTAGCACATGTGATGGATCATGAACGTATTTCCTCAATTGTGAAATATGAAACACATTATGAACTTTTGCCAAACTCGGAGGTAAAGCCAACTCATAAGCAGTTTCCCCGACTCTTCTCAGGATCTCAAAAGGTCCAATGAACTTTGGACTCAACTTTCCTCGCACCCCAAAACGCTTGACACCTCTCGTAGGTGAGACCTTGAGAAATACCTTGTCTCCAACCTCAAATTGCAACATTCTTCGGCGATTATCTGCATAGCTCTTTTGTCCGCTCTGTGCTGCTCTCATGTTTTGTTGAACAATCTTCAAAGCATCAATGGACTCTTGAACCACATCGGGGCCTTCTGGCACGGTCCTATCCATCAAATCCCAACACAAGGGTACTCGACACGTTCCATACAAGGCTTCATTAGGTGCCATCTTAATACTAGATTGGAAGCTGTTGTTGTAAGCGAATTCGACCATAGGCAACTTGTCCTCCCAAGATCCTCCAAATTCCAAGACACAACATCTTAAAAGATCCTCTAGGGTTTGAATGGTTCTCTCAGTCTGTCCATCAGTTGCAGGATGAAAAGCAGTACTCAAACATAATTTAGTCCCAAAAGCCTCTTGCAGCTTTTCCCAAAACCTTGCTAGAAACTTCGGATCCCTATCAGAAACAATAGTCCTTGGAACACCATGAAGTCGGACAATCTCTCGGACATATGCATCTGCTAATTGCTTGGCACCTCAGGTATTCTTTATCGGTATAAACCTAGCCACCTTGGTTAACCTATCAACTATGACCCAAATGACATCATTACCTCGTTGAGTCCTAGGTAGTCCTACCACAAAATCCATGGAGATCGAGTCCCACTTCCAATCGGGGACAGGCAAGGGTTGAAGCAATCCCGAACTCTTTTGCCTCTCGAATTTTACCCTCTGGCATACTAAACACTTAGACACAAACTCAGATACATCTTTTCTTAGCCCTTTCCACCAGAATAACTCTCTAATTTCTTCAATCATTTTATCACGACCAGGATGTAAATGGAACAAGCTCTGATGACCTTCTTTCAGAATCTCGTTCTTCAACTCGGGTTGATTTGGAACACACAGTCTACCATTCATCCTTAGCTCTCCTCTCTCCCCTAACTCAAAAGCATCAGTCTCATTAGCCTCAACTCTATGTATCAATTCCACAACCTCTGGATCTTCAAGTTGTGCCTCTATGATACGGTCAAACAGGGTGGGTTGCACAGTCATTACTCCCAAGTAGTTACCAACCTCATGCTGGGTAAAAATCTCTAACCCAAGGTTCTGCAGGTCACGGTATAACTCCCATGGCACAGTCATCATAGCATTTATAGTCACTCTTGGTCTCCTACTCAAGGCATCAGCTACCCTATTTGCCTTCCCAGGGTGATACACGATCTCTAAATCATAGTCTTTAATAACCTCAAGCCACCGCCTTTGTCGCATGTTCAATTCTTTTTGGTTGAAGACATACCTCAAGTTCTGATGATCGGTGTAAATCTTACACGGTAGCCCATACAAGTAATGTCTCCATAATTTCAGTGCGAAGATTACTGCAGCAAGTTCAATGTCGTGTACTGGGTAGCTCACTTCATGTGGCCTCAACTGTCTAGAGGCATAAGCTATGACTTTTCCTTCTTGCATAAGTACACAACCAAGCCCTTCAAATGAAGCATCACAATAAACCTCAAATGGTTTACTACAATCAGGCATTACTAACACAGGGGCAGTAGTAAGTCTTCTTTTTAATTCCTCAAAAGCAGCCATCTGTCTTTCACTCCACTCAAACCTGACCCCTTTCTTCAACAGCTCAAACATGGCACGAGCAACCTTGGAAAAATTTTCAACATATTTCCTATAATATCCAGCTAATCCCAAAAAGCTCCGAACTTCTGTCACATTTCTCGGAATAGGCCAGTCAGTTATCGCTTTGATCTTTTCAGGATCCACCGAAATTCCGCCCTTAGACACTATATGACCCAGAAAGGCAATTTCTTCCAGCCAAAAACCACACTTACTAAATTTCCCATATAATTTTTCTTTCCTTAAAAGCTCAAGAATAATCCTTAAGTGTTCTTCATGTTCCTCCTTGTTCCTCGAATACACCAGAATGTCATCGATGAAAACCACCACAAACTTATCTAAATAAGGACGAAGATACCTATGCATCAAATCCATAAATGCCGCAGGTGCATTAGTTAACCCAAATGGCATCACCAAAAACTCATAATGACCATATCGGGTTCGAAATGCCGTCTTAGGAACATCCTCCTCAGCTATCCTCAATTGATGATACCCAGACCTTAAATCAATCTTGGAGAACACCTGAGCACCTCTCAACTGATCGAACAAATCATCTATCCTAGGCAAAGGGTATCGGTTCTTAATAGTAATCTTATTAATCTCCCTATAATCAATACACAATCTCATGGTTCCATCTTTCTTCTTTACAAACAAAACAGGGGCTCCCCAAGGTGACACACTCGGTCGGATGAAACCCTTCTCCAGTAACTCATCCAACTGCTTCTTTAATTTAGCTAACTCGGTTGGGGCAAAGCGGTACGGAGTTTTAGAGATGGGAGTTGCGCCAGGAATAAGGTCAATGTGAAAGTCCACTTCTCTTCTAGGGGGTAACCCAGGCAGATCTTCAGGGAAAACATCGGGGTATTCACAAACAATGGGGGTTTCCTCAAGGCTTAACTTGGTTTTCTCTTCACCACTCGTAATGAAACACAAATATCCCTCTTCTCCATGTTCAATCATCTCAATGGCCTGAACTGCTGAGATGGTCTGAATGGGTAACATTGAATTCTTCCTAATCAAACACTCTCCTCCTGGAGTCCTAACCCGAACAATCTTCTCCTTACACAAAATTTCTGCATGATGACGTCCCAACCAGTCCATGCCCAAAATAATGTCATAGG
This sequence comes from Amaranthus cruentus, assembly GCA_019425755.1. NCBI lineage: Eukaryota > Viridiplantae > Streptophyta > Magnoliopsida > Caryophyllales > Amaranthaceae > Amaranthus > Amaranthus cruentus. Next base: position 216,445 of record CM033458.1, on the reverse strand, counting down.
TACCCAAATCAAATACTATCAAATCGGCAGGCAAAGAATGGTTCGAAATTTCAAGAGGGAAATTAACAAAGATACGATCACATAGAAACGGTGAACCGTTAGGTAGTAGGATTTGCAGGTTGAATTTTAGGGGTTTAAGAGAGATAGATGATTTGTGAAGGAAAGAAGTAGAGATAAAGGATCGATCAGCTCCAGAATCAAAAAGAATGTGTGCAGAAGATTTTCCTACAAGAAAATAACCAGAAATGACTTTACCTTCGAACTCCTCATGGAGGCTATCAATGTGATTACTAATGGCGTGCAGCCCAGCAGTCCTTCTTCCTAAATTGCTCACATTCCTACTACCAGAAGAACCCGAAGCACCTGTAGAACCCGGACTCCCAACTCCTGGCTGAAAGCCTGTTTTGCACTCAGTAGAAATGTGTCCCTCTTGCTTACACTTGTAGCAAATGATCTTTCCGGTGCAGGAATGCCCTCTATTGTCTTTTCCACACAAACGACATTTCCACACTGTGGTTCCTACTAGAGCTAATGATCGAGAAAGTTTTCGATCCAAAATGTTAGGTTTCTTGTTCTTGTTGTTGTTAAATCCCCCACTAAACTTTCTTTTGTTGGCACCTTCTTCCTTGTCCAGAATTCTTTCATACTCAAGGGCACGATCATATAAGTCTCGAAAGTCAGAGTACTTTCCAATCCCCTTCTGGATCTTAAGATTAAGGCCCTCAAAGAAACGAGATGCTCGGACCTTCTCGGTACTAACAATGTCTGTAGCAAAGCGAGACAACTCATTGAATTTGCTACTGTACTCAATCACAGTCATTTGTCCCTGCCGCAGAAGTAGGAACTCATTCTCCTTTTTACGCTGGAGAGAAGGCGGGTAGAACTGCTCCCGAAGAATCTTAAGAAAGTCCTCCCAAGTAGCGGTAGTCATGGTGGCTTTAACAGTACGCCACCACATTTCGGCTGGGCCAGTGAGGTAGAAAGAAACCAACTTAACTTTCATGTTTTCCGGGCAGTTGATCACCTCTAACAGTTTCTCCATGTGAGAAAGCCAGTCCTCAAAACGAACTGGATCAGCTGCCCCATCATACTGAGGCGGGCGATGGGTTGCCATAGCCTTAAAGTACTTGCCATCATTGTTGTCTTGGTGACGAGTCTGGCTCTCTATCAGGCTGAGCAGTCACTCATTTGCCCTCTCCATTCTTGACAATTGTTCTTCTAACTCTCTGATCCTGGCTTCCTGAGGGGTGGAAGCGTTGCCGTTCCTCGTCATCTAACATAAATTTAAACATGTGATTAACATCACATTCACGTCATTTAAAATCACACAAAATAACGTGAGCACACAGAAATTTATTTTTAGAAAAAGTTATTTTGGAAATTTGTTTGAAAATCACGTTTGAAAAAAAATGCCGTCTATCGAGAACATTCTTCAACATGGAACCGAAGTTCCAAATTTCTATTGACTTTAGCTCTGATACCACGTGTAACAGGGGCGACATCCTCGATACGTAATTAGCATTAATAAAATTTTACAAAATAATGCAGAAGTCTGAAAAAGTCGATTTGCAAAAACTTTTAAAAACTAAATTTGTTTATGACAAATGATAAATATTACATCAGAGTTGGAAAATCAAATACATATCGTTTGTTTCAAAAATACATAATTAAAATTAAGTACGTCAAGATCATGAAACAAAATGCAGCTAAGTCCTCGATAGCAAAAGTAATTGGTAGCTGCGGCCTGGATCGAAACCTGAACTAATTCCTGCAAAATACTGTCATCCATAATACGGATGACAGCCGGTTGAACCGGTCAGCGCTTAACGCCGAGCATAACTCCCTATCCAGCTCAAAATACAGAAATTGTACACTATACTTACAAAATAATATTTCAAGTACGAACCTATAACTACTTGCTACCACTGTATAATTTTACTATATTCCTTATTGGTCTTATACTTTTAAGTCATTAAGATACCATTCTCATCCTTGGCAGAATTACGTTACTGCCACTTATACTATCGGTAATCTTAATACTTAAGTAAGTTCATTTGATTAATATACATAACCGTACCATGCATCACTACATCCGCACTAATCAAGTTTATCACTAGTCAACAAGCAAGCACCACAATATGACACCTGATATATGTAAGGGTCTGGCTAGATTAGGGCCAAAGCCCTAAATCTAACTGTGGTGGAGGTCGTCACCCCGCCAATGTTTATGCTCGAGCTTCTACAGGATAGGTAGCTAACCCCCTGTCTAACACCGCATTTTTACGTGCCGGCCAACACGGGCGCCAGAATTTTACATGCCGGTCCATGGTTCGACATTTCCTTACTATCAGGGTCATTCAATCAATACACAGATAATTCACACAAGCACATCATATTTTTACTACTACAAGTTGACTTTGACTTTGACCAACTTAGATGTTAACTTCCTTATTTAATAATATTTGCCTATATGCCTTTCTAAGTTCACTATTAAAGTTTCACTCATTAAACTTTATTTAAAACTTTGTTTTCAATAGTTCATTTGTTAAATAAATTTGCACTACTAACTTAATATTCTATAAATAGTCTTTAGATTAGCATTTTCGCAAGTAGCTACAAATTTTTATTTCTCTTGAAATAGTTTCAATAGTCAACATTTTTAAGTTTAAAACATATAAATATTTTAATTCTTTAACAAAAATAAGTATCTTAATTATAAATCGAGTAAAATTATATTCTATGGATAAATTTTCAAAATTTAAAAAAAAAATAAGTAAGACTTATTAAGTTCACAAAAATGAATATTATATTTATAAAACAAATACAAATTATAATTTTACGAAATTAATATTTCTAGTAAAAAAAAAACATCCTAAGCATAACCATACTAAAAAAATTATATGTTCATGAAATAATACACAGCTTTATAAACTAATATATTTAAGGGCTTACATAAAAATATTACCTATAATATTACCATAAAATTCAATTATATATTAATTTTTAAAAAATTTAATTTTTGCATATTATAAAGTAAATATAATGTAAAATTTCCATATAAAAAGTAGGGTAAGGAATTATACCATATTACCACCAAGGATTAGTACTAAATATTTAGTAGGAAAATGGATAGTGTGATCCTCCAAGCTCAAATGCTCCAAGCCCAAAACTCCAAAATGAGGATCTTCAAATACCCAAAATTTTACCCAACTATGCTTCTTCTTCTTGATTTTCTTCAACTATTTAATTTTAGGAAATTGGTAATGATTTTATAAGGTAAAATTAGGAGAAGATGGAGAAAATTAGTGGGTAAGCCTAATGTGTGACAAGATGAAAACAAAAGTTTGATCTTTTTCCTCCCACTTTTGCAAGATTTACATATACTTAAATAGGCTAAGCTAAGGTAGGTTTGTTGAGATATTTTGATAAAAAAATTCAAGTAAGTATGGTCTATGTTGCTAGAATCATCTCTAAGATAAGGAGAGTATGGTGTTGGGATTTCTTGCTTTGTTCAATTTGGTTTACTTACATAAGTAAACAAGATTAAAATATTAGATAGGTTTTGACTTATTAGTTTTAGGTAGTTAGGATTAGTTTAGGTGTAAACAAGCTAAAAAGTGTAATTAAATTTAGTATTATAATTATACTAGTTTTAAAATGGTTAAGTGAAAGTGTTAAAGTCGTTAAAATAATTTTTAACGGAATTAGTTAGAAATTAAGCATCTAAAACGTAAAGCTTAAGTAAGCCGTAAGTTGATTAAATAATTTTGAAATTCTGGAAGTATATAAATTAGTAATTAAAACTTTTGGGCTCAAAAGAATATTTTAGAAATACAAATTTTCGAGTTGCAAATAATTTAAAGAAATTGGACATGTATCGAAATTTGAAATATTAAGGGAATATAAAATTGAATTTAAGAATTAAACCTCGAGGAAATAAAATTATATACGATGGCTAAATTAAATTGGAGTTAAGGATTATGAATCAAGAATTTTTCGGGAAAATTTATCGGATGATTAATGGGAAATTTCGAGTCTGTTACACTTAGGGTCTACAGGTCTAGGTCTGGATCTAGGTCCAACACAATTTTATTTTTTTTTCCTAAAATTTTTTAAAAAGTATATTATGAAGTGCTATTTTCGTCCATCTGCATAAAAATATTTAAACATTTTCGACTAATGAGGATCTTCTAATACTTTATACTAATTGAGCGAAACATATGAAGTTTTTCAACATTCAAGGTCTTATAACGAAATATTTTTCAACTCTATAATTTTTAAAGTATTGATACAACGGCTAAATTTTAAATTACATGAACCGATAAAGTTAAAAATAACGCAATGTTAGAAAATATAACAAAATTTCAAATCAAGCAACTAAATACAAATAATATCTCTAATATATAATTTATAAAAAAAAAAAAGATGTAAATGGGTCCATGGGTCGGATCTAGGTCTCAGATGTGAAGGCCCGGACCCGTACCCGGACCCTAAGGTCATGGACCCAGATTCGACCCGGATCCATAGGGTCCAAAAAAGGTGGACCCAAACCCTTAAAATTAGGATCGGGTCGGGTCTAGACCCTTAGGGTCCAAGACCCATGCCCATCCCTATCGCCCTATGTCTCATTAAGAGTGGCAGGACAAGATTCACATTGAATATCAATCAAACAACCAACATCAACCTCAACCTTAATCTAACATATGAGCAACATTCAACAAACCAAGGGTTTCACAAAACCAAAACCCCTAAAAGAACTACTAACTCATGGTGAGACTAACTACAACTAAGGAAATGGAAGAAAAGATGAATGAAAACATTAGGGCAAGAACTTAAACCAACAAGAAGCAAGAAGAAAGAAATAAATCTTACTATCAACTAAACTACAAAGCAATAAGAAGAGCTAGAACGATATTCAAAGGCAAAAGAACAAGAAACAAAACAATAATCAAAGCAAGAAGTAAGAGCATTAAATGACATAAAACTAAAGATAAGCAAAGAAAGAAAGCAATAAAGAAAGTAAACTTACAATAACTTGAAGGGAAATGAAAGATACAATGCTTGGAATGTGAATAGAAAGCAAAAAATCTATTCTAGGGCAAAGAAAGTAAAGACAAAAGCAAGTAAATGATGAACAACTTGGAGCCTTTATATAGGATGTACAAAGTGGGAACAAAAGCCCAAAAAGATCCTACGTGGAATAAGCTCGCAAAGAAATGAAACTGCGCATTTTCAAGTCACCATTTGACCGAACCCAGGGCACATTCGCCCGAATCTACATACATTCGCGCGAATGGGCTCATTTGGGGTTTCTAGAATGCATCGAAATTGAGCCAAGTGAAAAGTTAAACCGTTCGCCCGAATGAAATCTTGGATTCGCCCAAGTCCATGAGATTCGCCCGAATGGCTCTCAAATTCGGGTAAAACAGAAGCTTGGACTTTGTTCTTTATTGCTGGACAACCATGGGCCCGAAGCTTGGCTGGATTCGACCGAATGCAACTATGTGGGCTTCTTGAAACTTCATTTACGCACCAAATGATTTATGGCCTTTGCGATGTCTTTGGGAATTAGTTGAGGCCCTTGGAAATGCCTCGAAACACGTGCTTCTTCTTTGATTATGGTGTATAAGCCTCAAACTTGATCTGTTTCACCTCAAAACCTCCGAAAATACCTCAAACAACCTTAAAATACCACGGAGGCAAAAAAAAAGGTAAAATCGAGGGTTAAGCATATGAATTCAATGAAAAACAACAAGATTCGACACCAAAATGGGGATATAAATGTGCTCTAAATCGAGCACATCAAATATCATAGAGATAAGTCTTTAAGTAATATTTTCTTTCCTAATTTATGTAAGATTCCTGATGAACTTTGGATGTTTTCAATTGGGATTAAAATTCTTTTTATTACTTTTAACTTTAGTGAAATGCTTTGTTGCTTTCTAGGGATGGCATGCAAGAGAAAGATTAGCTATTGTTGATTATTGTTCATGGCTACTTGTAGTAGCGTTTTACTTTATTGCTTGTTTTGGTTTCAATAAGAGTGATAGATATTGTTTAGATATATTTTACCGCAAATCGTATTATGTAGGGATGCTTCTTATTGTTTATGTTTTTCTCATGCACTGCTGTAAGAGCCAAATATGTTGTAACCTCTATTCGTGTAGCTGACTAAATGTGTGGTTTTGATGCTTTGTTATTTCTAATATCATGTTTAGTCAGAAATCAATTTATGAGACTGCACTGTATGCAAGTGGCTAATAGAGGCAGAGGATCCAAACAAGAATAATCACATGTGCTGCTTTGAAACTTTCTTTTCAAACATTATTTATGGGCAAACTCACATGTTATTTCAATTTTATTTACAATTTGATAGACATCACCTATAATGATAGAACGGTAAGAAAAACCAAACCTCTTATTTATGAACAGCGTACACATTTTGTCGATCCTAGCTTTCTAGGATAAATTGTGGCTTTCTTTGTTTACTTCATGTGAAGATATTGTGAAACTTCCATTTACAACTCATTGGCTTTAACTTTACGCCACTCAAAATTGAGTTCACTTGCATGCATATGGTTATGATCATAGAATGTATACTTTAATTTTTGCTTTTAATAGTTCATGTATAGATAAGAGTTTTAACAACTCTAGTAGTAGCTTTCACCTCATACACTTAATTAATGATTGCATTAAATGTCGTGTGCTAATAGGTTGTAAGCTGCACAAAACTTCATACACCAACAACATGCTCCAGTGTTACTAAGTAGCTTTAACCTACACTCCAATGCTATATGTATGCTTAAAATTTCGAACAAATTTTAACCAGCAAACTAATATAGTTTAGATCTGTTAAACTGTAAAATCTTTAAGGTAATGAGAATTCATTAAGGTATGTTAGGCAGTTTGTGTTAAAGAGTATGTATGGCAATGTTGGAATATTTATTTCATCAATAATCGATTTAATGATTGAGCTACTACATATGTGAGGTCATGATAAATTACAATGAATACATCGATAATCCATATATAACTAATCATAGATAAATTACATTTGTAGTACTCAATAAATTAAAGATAAATTCGCATTGTAACTTTTCTAAATAGCTAAAATATTACAATGGGATCTAAAACAGGTGTATACATGCAACTGATGGTGCTTATAAGTAGACCTTTTATGTAGCTGCTACTTGAGCTCCTAGGTGTTGTGTAGTGTAACGCACCAAGAATGGTTTAAAAGGGGCATATTGTTGCATGCAAGAAGCTGTATTCTGATCCTTTGTACACGAATCAATGATTTTACGCATTCGTTAAATTCTAAGAGCATGATAAATGGATAAATTAAAGCACTTGATACAGAATTCAAAACACCAAAAACATCAATTAAACATTATTACAAAAGCATGCAATCAAATTATTTATATGGTAATCTTTATACAATTTTAGGAACGTAGAACTCTTAAGTATGTGTTTTGTGTTAATGAACTATACATGCACATATATACATGTAAATGAACGAGAGCCTAAAAATTGTAGCAGTACTCACAAATTCACGTGTATCACACAAATACCTTATACATATAGAAGAATAAAAGAATTGCTAAAGTTAAAGAAAAGATGTATAACCCTTTTAAAAACTACCACAAAAGTCTAAACGGCTTTAGGAATGAATAAATAAACCTGCCAACGCCCGAGGAAAGAGTCACAACATAAGTGTATAGAATTGTAGTTATATAGATGTTAGTATAACATCCTCCTATGTCTCATGTAAGAAAGTAAAACATGAAGAACAGTAATCAAGGTTGTCAGGATCGGGATTCTACGCAGGATCGAAATCATTAGATGGGATCGGATTGTTGGATCGGATCGTAGAATTGATCGATTCTACAAATTTGCAGAAATAACAAGTTGTATTATGACCATGTTAATTTGTTTGATCATTTTCAATATAAAAAGCACTAAAAACAGAAAGTATATTTAAATATCTTTCCCGTTTTAATGTCGTTTTGAATCTATTTTCTTTATGAAATGACAAAATAGTAAACCATAGTCAACAAAAAAGAACAACAAGATACGAGCAAAAACAATGTCAAAATAATAAACCTTAGTCAACCAAAAACAATGTTTATAGAAAGCAAAATTCGAATCTAGATTCGAACTTGAATCATTATCAAATCATTAAAATAGATTTCAAAGCCAAATTACCATCATTAAATCATCATACCAAATCAGATTTCAAAATCATCATCAATCATCATACAAACAAAAGTAAATGAAACTTCAAAGATTCAAAATCATCTATGTATCCAAAAAATTAATTGAAAACAAGATACAAAAAAATATGACCAAAATATAAACAAACATATGCGATTTTTGATATTATCAACGGGATTGAAAATAGACAATTAGACATTGTCAAAAAATAGAAACATACAAAAAAGTAAACATAAAAACTAAATATATACAGATGCAATGGTAAATGAAGATGCAGAGTACAGAAGAATCGACATTATTATCAAAAAAAAAGAAGATATTATTACATTTGTTAACCAAAGTTATCTTAAGTTTTAACAAAAAAAGTTATTTTCTTTAATATTGTAAACCAAACACTCCTTTTGAATTTAAAGTGAATAAAACCTTAATTTAATAACTCAAGAGAATTTTGGAATCTTTTAAGAATGAAAATAAACTATGAAAATCATAAATTACATTTGTTAGTAAATAGAATAGTTTTCAAAGATAAACTTATTTATAAATTCTTTCAAAACAAGACATTATTGTTATATAAATAGTATATCATGTTACTTCATAAAAGATATTTAAAAGATAATATTTTTGGGTTTATAATGCAAAATAAAAAGCTCTCAAAATCTTAATTTTATTAACAAAAATACTCCGTCTCATAAAATCAATTGAAAACCAATAAGCATAAGTTTAAATCACAATCCAACACTTTTTACTTGAAACAACTTGTCTAAAATATCAAAAACCTAGATCATCCATCATCCAACATCATACTCATGAATAATTCTTTTAAATCATAAAACATGTAACCATTTCAAATTTCCCATTCAAGATAAGGTATGTAGACATTTCAAAACAAATAAAACTCAACTAGTTCATAAATCAACAAAATAGGAAAAACAAGATCTTACAAACATAAGAATAAAGAACGTTTTGTGTGTATAACTTCAAGCAAAACAACCAAGGTTACGTAGTAACTTAGAGATCTTTATCTTCATCAAACCCAAATATAAAACCTCCAAAATTTAGAATAAGTAAGGTTAAAAGGTGTAAAACTCTCAAAACAACTTCACTAGGTTTCCCAGTAAGGTACTTACCCCAATACTACATCTTCTTGATTTTTTTGAAGGATTTTCTATGATAATCCTTGCGAACTAGAACCGCCTTTATCTCCTACAAACAACAAAGAACACATGAGAATTTTTATAGGACTTGCAATGACAAGAATTAAGAGAAAAAGAAAGACGAAGAAAGAACCTCAAAACTGCCAGAAATGGCGTGTTCAATGGAGAGGAAACAAAGCTTTGGGTGTTTTTGTTCACAACGAATCTAAATGAGATTTTGGAGTAAACGTACAGTGAGTAGGAGTATAGGGGTATATTTCATGCACAAAAATGATTTGAGTTTAGTGGTTTACAAAAGGTTTTTAAACAAGTGCTAGAATCAGAAACAACAGCTGACCTTTTCTCCAAAATCACACTCCAAGCCTATCTCTATGGCTATACTAGGCTATTATTTTGATTGGCTTGGTGGGGTAACTCTGGTATGAAATTGGTGTTTAAGTTTTATAGCTTAAAAACATTATTTACTATTTTTTTGGAATTATTGTTCATTACCCAAGGTTTGTACCTCTTTGAAAAAATTGTTCATCTTTTAAGTTTTTGATATAAAGGTTATTAATATAAATATTGGTCATATGAGCATGTACTTAAGGTTATTTCAATAATTTAATATAAGTATTGGTCATATTAAGGTTAAGGTTAATATAAATTATTGTTCACTACTAATATTAATAATCTAACAATACTAAGGATAATTGGACTAGATATTAAGGTTATTTCAATAATTTAATATAAATATTGGTCATATGAGCATGTACTTAAGGTCTCTTACATCCATAGTCGATTTTCAGATTTAGGGGCTTTAATTGAGTTTATTAAAGTTTAATCTCAAGATTAATGTGTCTTAATTAGGGCTATCACAACTTGAAATTATAGTTTTATGGAATTAATACATTTTCTTTTTAATTAAAATCAATTCAAAACCAAAACTTGTTTTTAAATACCAATAGACTATAACATCATTATAAAGCTATTTTCTAATCTATTATAATTATATAAGTATATTTTCTTAGATAAATCATTTTTAATAAAACACATAAGATAAGCTTTTGTCGACATAGTTTGTGAAAGCATTTGCAAATACTTTAAAGTTAATAAACCAAATAAATACATTTATCAAATTATCAATTTTTGTTGAAGGAAATATAAATAACTTAAGTTAATTCAAATCTTGAATAAAACTAAAAGCATTGAAATTTATTATTTAATATAATAACAATATTTAACAAAATAAAACTTTGTGTATTGAAAGTTAAAAGTTTAAAACTCCCACTATTTTTTTGGCACCTAAAGATGAATAACTAGAGAGTTTAATAACACTAATCCATTACTGAACCTACTTAAGCTAAGAATAAGAAAAGCTTCAAATTAGGGCCATTACAGTTTTAGGTGGTCTTGAGTTTGGTAGTGAACATAGAGATGAAGGGTTAGCTAATGAGACAATAGAGGATCCTAAATTTCAATATGAATTTGATGAATTTCCTAACCAACAACCTGATCTGAACTCTTCTTTTGAAGAAGTCAAATTTAGCAAGCTTTATGAAGCTTCTAATGAACCTCTTTATAAAGGTTGTACATCCCTTTCAAAGCTATCATTCATCTTGCACTGTTTTCATCTTTCTTAATGTTGATGGATCTTTAACTTGATACATTTCCACAAATAAAAAAATTTCCTTCTTCATACGTTGAAGCCAAGAAATTGATCATGGATTTAGTTTTGGGATATGAAAGATCCATGCATGCCCTAATGATTGCACATTATATTGGAGTGAAATGGCGGGGAAGGATTCATGCCCTAAATTTTCTTGTTCAAGATGGAAGAGTGAAACAGAAAAAAGCTTCCAGCAAATGTGATGAAATATTCTCCTTTGATTCCTAGATTATGAAGGATGTATATGTCATCTAAGATAGAAAAGGACATTAGATGGCATGATGAATGTAGAAATGACGATGGAGTTCTTAGATACCCAGCTGATGGACAAGCATGGAAGGAATTTGATGTCTGATATCCAGGGTTTTCCATTGATGCTCGTAGTGTTAGACTTGGTCTTGCTAGTGATGGGTTCAATCCTTAACGTCTATTGAACACATCCTATAGTATGTGGCCAATAGTTTTAATTCCTTATAACTTACCTCTATGGTTGTGTATGAAACCATCTTCATTTATTTTGTCGATGCTCATTCCTGGCAAGGAAGGGCTAGGGAATAATATTGACATTTATGTGCGTCTTTGATACATGAGTTGAAATTGTTGTGGAAAGGTGTCAATTCTTTTGATTCATACACTAATGTAAATTTCAAACTTCAAGCAGCTTTAATGTGGATAATTAATGACTTTCCAGCTTACGCCATGTTATCAGCATGGAGTACTAAGGGTTATAATGCTTGTCTAGAGTGTAATTACTCAACACTCTCTACTCGAGTCGAAAACAGGATATGTTTTGTAGGACATCGTAAATGGTTACCTAGGGATCATTCTTTTAGATTTAATTTCAAACTAGTTTGTTTGATGGGACTAAAGAACATGGTAGTGCTCCTTAACCCATTACTAGCTCTGATGTTTTAAGAGAGCAACAAACTTTATAGCATGAGTATGGGAAAATTCAAAAGTCATGTAAAAGAAAAAAAATGATAGTCCATAAGTGATATTGATGTCAATGATCCAAAGATTCTTTGGACAAAGAGGAGTATATTTTTTGAGCTTCCTTATTAGGAGCACAATATTCTTCGTCACAACTTAGATGTCATGCATATAGAGAAAAATGTGTGTGATAATCTACTTGGAACTTTGATGAACATGGATGGAGAAAGTAAAGATGATGAATTTACTCGCATCTTTTTTGAAAATGGAAATGTGAAGCCACATTTTTGGCTACAAAGTCATAATGACAATGAATTCATCATGCCACTCGCACCATATTGTATGATTAGGGTAGGTAAAGAGTCATTTCTACATGTTTTGGCAAGTATCAAATTTCCTGATAGATATGGCTCAAACTTTTCAAGAAGTGTGAACTTGAAAAACAAGAAGCTAATTAATTTTAAAAGGCATGACAACCAGATATTAATGCAAGATATCCTTCCAATAGCATTGAAATCATTTCAAGCCTCCACATTTTTTGATCTTGTTGATGATCTATCATGATTTTTAATTCTAATTATCTTGATGCTTTACAATCCAAGATAATCGAAGTCTTGTGTCGAATGGAGATTGAATTCCTTCCTCGTTCTTTCACGATCATGGTTCATTTGTTAATTCACCTTGTCAAGGAGGTAAATCTCGGAGGACCTGTTCATTATAGATGGATGTATCCAATTGAAAGGTATACATAATTTGACATTGCACTCCTTACTCATTTTAAAACTTATTACTTTTACTAATAACAATGTTCTCTTTTTTAAAGGTACTTAGCCCATCTTAAAACATTTGTGAGAAATAGAGCTCAACCAGAAGGTTCTATTGCAGAGGGTTATATTCTTCAGGAAATAGTTACCTTTTGTTCAAGATATTTAGAAGGTGTAGAAACACTCTTCAATCGACCACGTCACAATAATGATGATAATGATAGTTATTTGTTCAATTCTTGTGGTCGGCTAGTTGGATGGGGGGGGGGGGGGGGAGGGTAAATGTGATTAATTTGAACAATTTCAAGAGTTACTTCAACCATTTGAAAGGTAAGTGCTTAGCTTAGGTATTATATTATTGAACTCATTTGAACTATTTAGAATTATGTTAACACTTATATTATTTTTATTTAATCGCAGGGAATTCTTATCTCAAAAGCAAAGGTAAATCATAAAATTATTGTTATTATTGATTTGGTGATTAAATGGAAGTTGGAGGAATTTCCAGATTGGTTAAAGTTGCAGGTTACTGATTAACAAATTTGTCAAATAAATGTAAATGATTATACTTATTATTGATTCATTCACTTAAATAATGTATTTTACGTAGGTACCAAATATCGATGAGGTTGATGCCGAAGGAAGATTGTTTATAGCATTGGCATGTGGTCCAAGTCCATATGCTAAAAGAATGAATGGCCATATGATGAATGGTTTAAAGTTAAAAACATTTGCTAGTGAAAGAAATCGTAGAACACAAAATAGTTGTGTCATGGTGGTGTAACCGCCTCGAATTATGAAGGCAAACGCTAACTGGAATTTAGTATTAATTAAGCGGAAGCTTAGTTTTGCCAGCACAATTAAGGGGTTACTTAGAGGTTAAACCAATATCCAAGTAAAATACTTGAACCAAACCAAAGCAATATAACGGAAGTCTTAACTGTCTAAAATATAGGAAAATTACAACCAAATCGAAATAAGTCCAAAGTTCAAATACATCCTTAAAATAGTCCAAACCTAAACAACCCAACTAATAGTCTCTCAAATACAATAAAGAGATCTAAACAAAAGGGGAGTCATACTCCAACTCAGGTTCATTCTCCGCTCGCATATCCATTCTCCGTCGAGGTGCCATTGGGGTTTACTCTAAAAACAAAACCATTGGAAAACATACAAAGCATATTATTAGCAAAAAGGTTCATTATAAACACACTAGTGTCCGTCAAACAAGTTATTAAAACATTTTGATTTAAGTAAATTCATTTGAAAGATGCTTTTTCATTTGATAAATCATATTATCATTCAAACTTAATTCAATGGTTTTATAGTAATAATTCCAAGTTCTCATATTTCATCATTAATCATAAGATCTCAATGGATCCAAATCAATTTCAAACTCATATCATAAGTTTGCATGGGTACTCTGTGAGTCATCCCGTGACTCGTTTGGTAGTTGGTCTACCGTCCGCGACATGTCCGGGAAATGTAACACAATGGTATTGTGAACAATACGCGCTCAGCATTGGTGAGCCGTTTAATCATGCACACAACAATTGTTGTGGCATATGTACCCGCCTTTTAGGCTAAAACATTTTTGTATATAATATATATCTTGTAATTTTAATAGCATTTGAAAAGTCAAAAATATTAAATTTTTTCATATGATAAACATCTTTTATTTGGAACATAGCAAAAACATATTTTCTTTACAACATAGCAAAAATCAAAGCATAATCTTTCCCACATGTGTAAAACATGCATAGCATAATCATTTCATCAAACATAACCTTTGTATTATATTGGGGCATCACTAGCATGTGTGGAAATGCATCGTAACAAAAAGTGATTAAAACTCAATACGATTTTTCAAGGAAACCACTAAAATGTTTCATTTCAATCCTTCTCAAAGTATATACAACTTAAAAGAGTTTTGAAATTCATTCAAAACAAATAGAATTTAGTTCATAAGTCTATAAAATCTTTGTCATAGGACATTTTATAAAACACTATTTTCTTAAATACGAGATAGTTTTGCCGGTAATAAAATCGATAATTGATTTACAAAATACATATTAATTCTCCAACAAGGCCCACATTAACTCAAGTCATTTTAATAACTTAATTAAAATGAATTTAAGATTGTCCCATCAGATTTTAATTGGTTATACAAATTTATAATGATTTTATGTTTATTTCGACAATTTAGTAAATGATGTTTTAAATCCATTAAATTTATAAACCATCTAAGTAAAACTTATTTTATACTATGAGGCAGTAGGTTACTAACACAATTATAAATTTTTGATATAGGTCTATTTTTACTCAAATTTAATTTACAATATTACACCTTTAAATAATTAAACAATATTTATGAATTTGATAAATTAGTAAAAAATTAATTATTAGCTTAATAAATTTTAAAAAAGTTCTAGAAGTTATATAATACTTTTATTAGCTCATTTAAACTTATAAATTTCATGTAAATAATACTTTTATATAGACATCTTATCGGTAAATCAAATAAAATTAGCTTAAAATTATTTAAGTCCGAATAAAATAATAAAAACTTTTATGATGTTCCAGAAACTATTTTGAGGAATATAAAATTTTAAATAATCATTCAAAACCATGTGGGGTATTTTTAATAATTAATATTGTTATTTTACCGATAAATCGAATAAAATTTATTTAAGTCCTTATATAGTCACGAAAATAGATATAAAGTTTTTAACATGTACCTACTATTTGTATAAGTGTCTCAAAAAATTTGCATGCCCAAAATACGTCATGTAGTATTTATTTTGTATTTTACCGTTCTCTAGCTTACCAATTATTAATAACCGAGTAAAAATTATTAAGGTCCTTAAACGTCAATAAAATATTACCAAATTTATTTAATGTCCATATGGGTATGTGATAAAAATTTCAAGTCCATATGTCTTCATTTGGTAATTATTTTATATTTTACTATTTCACAATTTACCGATAAACAATTTAACAATTACTCAAAAAGCATGAAAAATTCCAAACTAAATATATTCTGGCCAAATCTTGTTGTAGACATTAAAATATGATTTTATTAGTTAGTTTTGATGATCAACAGTTTATCTAATACCATGTTTTATAATAAGAGTATTTAACACCTTAAAATCCATCAATACTACAAAATGTGGAGGTTTTAGACATTGTTTTTAGACGCTTGGCTATGTGTCGAAAAGCTAAAAATATTTAACATTTAAATGAAAAAAAAGAGCGGACTTTTTCCCTCCACAAACACAAAAGTGGAAAACCCTATCTTTCATGCCGCTTGCAACCACATCTATCTTTTCATCTCCCAATTCCGAAAACCCTAATCTTTCATGCCGCAACCACATCTAAGAACAAATCGACTCCTTTCATCAAAATCTCATTGTCATCTACACTCTCAATCTCTTATATGTTTGCTGGGCCTCGAATCAGGTATTTTCCTTACTCAATTCTCCACCTTTTTGTTTTTTTAGTTCTTATCTTTCTCTTATAATCTTTTTCTTATTTCTCTGCTTTCTCAATTATATATTTACTTTGTGAATTTCTCATTCTTCGTCTCAATTAATAGTGTGTGTTGTTAGCTTTAAATTTTGTTATTTTTGTTGGATAATTCATTTGGAAGTGTAATGAGTAAATTTTGTTTTGTGCATTTTTTGCTTACTTTCATCGTAAGAATAATGTTCTCTTTTCCAATTGCAAATGGTATATACTAGTCTTTATTTATTTTTCTTGTGGCTATAGTTATTAAGGATTTTAAAATCAGTTTCATTACATTAGGGTTACTATGCAATAAGGTCTAATGAAATCAAGTGGTAGTGTTAATGGAATCAAAATTCACGAGGCAGTTTGTTGTCTTTTGTAACAGATTTTCAGTTTTGGAGAAGTGATATTCTTTGCTATTGTTGTGTAAGGGTTACATTAATGATTTTGTTATGGAGTTTCTGTATTATGCTGTCTACCCTGGGTCAATGTTGCTTGTTCGAATATGCTGTCAGAGCAGGGTTATTGTTATTCATGTCCCCAATAGGGAATAGTAGTAATACTAATAGTTTTTGTAGGGATGATTTTGAAGATTGTGATCCACAGGTTAATACTTTGTTAAATGTTGATTCTTGGAAAGGGAATGATGCTTGTCATTGATGGAATTTTATAACTTGTGATTCTAATAAAAAGGTTATTATTGTTAATTTTGCAAAATAATGGTTTTTGGTATTATTTCTATATCATTTGCAAATTTGCATTTAAATGATAATAACTTGACTGGAATTATACCTGCTAGCTTAACTACATTGCCTAAGCTTAAGAGGGATAATGTGTCTAATACTCTAATAATGATCTTAGTGGGATAGTTCTGAGGTTTAGTTCTAATGTGAATCTGGTTGTTAATTTGCCTATATTGTCAAAAAAGGACTTGACTTGAATACTTTTGTTTTAACTACACTGGTTGATTCTATGCAAAATGCAATGATATGGACTCAGCAATAGAAGCATTCTGGAGAGCAAGGAGCAGGAATACTTACATGATTCTCATTCCTGCATGTGGAACACGTTCATAGCAGGTTATGTCAACAAAAGGTAGGAACCTGAGGCATTTCGTCTCTTTGAAGGGGTTGAACCAAGTTCTATTACTTACATGATTCTCATTCCTGCATGTGGAAAAGTGGAAGCTTTTAGACTAGATGAGAGATGTTTGTTTATCTTCTGAAGAATCAGTTTAATGATTCTGATAGTTACCTTGCAAATCCTTTGATATACACTCACCATAAATGTGACGGCATAAAACAGGTCAAATTGGTATTTGATTCCAAATTGCAATTTAGGGACATTTTCAAAAATAGTTTGCTAATGAAATACATACACTATACTTCTTTTGTACCAATTTCAGAACACTTGCAAAACATAATTACATGTATCATAGTGCACTCATGAACAATAGACTTCAAAACTTTGTAGATTACTATTTAACTTTTTGTCACTATTCTTTTGAAGTGATTTTTCCGTCCTCATTTAGAACTTGGAGGACCCTATATAGGTGACATGTGATTGCACTGATGTGTAAGTCTGTTTTATGGTAATGGAGCTTGTGATCTTCATTTGTATAGCCAGCTCATTGTTCATGTGATGCTTGCTTTTGTAGCTTTACGAAGATGATATGTGCATTTGCATTTTGGTTACAAATCCGCTCAGGTCGTGGGTAAGGTACACTTTATTTTGATGTTTTATAATTGAGTGGTGTGTTAAAATTTTGATGCTGGATTGTTTTGTAGAAGTATTAATCATAAAATATGATGATGGTTTTGTTATTGGATTAGGTTGGGTAAAAATTTTGATATTGGTTTTCATATATTTGGACCAATAATTTTATTGCACTTATTTCTATGTATTGCAAGGATTTAACGTCGAGACTGTAGAGTACAAGAAAATTAGCTTCACCGTGTGGAAGGTCGAAGGTCAAGACAAGGTTGGAAGGGACGGTTGTTCGGTCTACAAAAACATGCTTGGAACCCATCCCACTTACTGAGGATGGGCTGCTTCCACCTGATTCAGTCTTGGAAGATCCAGATTGTCACTTTGTATACATCTGCAAGAAGATCGATGAGGGGCCAAATAGGTGTGCATAATTGTTGTTAAGAAGTAGTTGACGATCAGTGCAATACGTGAACTCTTCTTTGAGAGCCTTATAGCTGAGTGAGGGTTTATAGATTTTTCGTAGTTTAATCGATGGTGCTATTCTAGTCTCTAGTTGATTCCTTCCTTTAGTTATGTAGTTATGGGGTACTGCCGTAGTGCTATATGTACAATGTGTTTTCAGAATTCACAAAGCTCTAATTTGCTTTTGATTAGCTGCAATCTTCAATATATTGTGACTTATATAGTGACTGTATTTTGTAGCTAATACATATTGGGTGAATTTTATATAGTATGGAAAAGGCTAATACATATTGGGTGATGATAAATCATTATAGCTTTATTTTCATTTTGGCGTATAAAAGTGTCTAAAATATTAAGTATTTTCTGACACTTGAAACCGTCTAAAAACTTGGTATATTCCACGCTTTGAAGCGTCGAAAATATTTAGTACATTCCAAGCTTTAAAGCGTTGAAAAATATTTAGTATTTTCCACGCTTTAAAGCGTCTAAAATCCTGAAAATTGCAGCATGGAATTAAGGCAAATATTTCGTATTTTCCACGCTTTAAAGCGTCGAAAATATTTAGTATTTTCTACGCTTTAAAGTGTCGAAAATGGTGAAATAGTTGTTTGGTTTTAAGGCGTAAAATCTTATTTTCCACAGTTAAAAGCGACGAAAAAATTCATTTTATGGACGGAAATAAGCGTCCAAAAAAAAACCGTCGAAAAAACCAATGTTTTTCCGTCAAAAAGCTCCGTGTTTTTTGTAGTGCATTAAAATATTGTTTTAATGAATAAATTTCAACAAAAATATTCAAGAGATTTTTTTTAACATAAAGCTACTAGAAATTACTTTCAAAATGCATTTCAAATATTTTCTAAGTACATATAACCATTTTCATCATAATTACTTTCACAAAGTAGTGTAAATCATGACTTTAAACATACAACAATTCATAAAATTAACATGCATGATGCCCACAATAATAATAATACATGTAATAAATCATTTCTTACTCAATAGAGCGGAAGTTTGAGAATTAATGCTAGTTGGCCTTAAATCGATATTAATCAATAGAGCGGAAGCTTGAGATTAGATAGATCACGTTCAATTATACTGATGGCTCAATTTTATACAATCATGAGAATCATTCAATTCCATGTTAGAATTAGGCGACGCCCGACGCCCTAGTGTTTGTCATACCATTGTTTTAACATCATTATCATTACTAGCTTTAGTTTCTTGCATCTTAGAATTAGATTTTTACCATAGTTCTTATTTAACCCTTGTCTTGTTTATCATAAAACATACAATTTAGAACTATTTATCCTCCTTGTGTTCGACCCGCACTACGCGTACACCGTGCGCTTGCGGTTAATTAAAATTTAACGATCAAGTTTTGGCGCCGTTGACGGGGAGGCGACATTTAATTCTTTTGTTTATTGATTTACATAGACACTTTCTTGTTATCCCCTCTCCTTGACCCCTTGCATGCATAGGCGAGCTCGATCTCTTGAACGATTCCACCAAGAGATTGAAGTTACTATTCAGGGAGGCAATGTACAATTTGTTTGTTTAGTTGATAACTTTACGTGATACTTTTGTGCTATGCATGACTATATTCTCTTTTCCGCAATATGAAGGTGAGAAATTTCATGCATATTTCTCTAGATTTCAAGATTATGTTGAATATTTGTGCTCTTATGGTTACAATTTTTACTATGAGGATCTAGGCCATGTGATATTAGAGGGGTTAAACCCCGAGCCTTGGAGTCTAGCCAACCAAATGGGCAATGGTCAGATACTTGACATGGATGACAGTTTTCGTTGGGACCTGTTTTGAAATATGTCTGCTCAGTGTTTGCAGGATAAACAATGTCAAAAATTTAATTCTAGCATAAATTTAACGATGAACGAGCTAAACGCAATAATGAATGAACATATTGCTGAGCAATCAGCTAGTCTTGCTCGTATTCAAGCAATTATCGACCAGATGGTGATGAACAATGAGAAAACAAGTGACGCAACAATTGAGCTTGATGATATCCTTTCTTCAAAGGGTAATGTGGGTGAGTTACACTTTCCATTCGAACAAGGTGATAATCTTAATAACTCTGACTTGCCCATTGACTTGTCTTGTGATAGCTCATTTATTGTTCCATCTGTAATGGTGTGTGAATCTTTGGATATGACTTGTGCTAATGATTCTTGTGTTGAAACCTTGCCAAAAGAATTTTTGATTCTTTGTGCTCAATCCTTTGAGCAAGAAGTCGAAATTATGAATTTAATTGTCAGTAGCAATAAGGATCTTAATTCATTCCATAAGAATCATATTGGTGAGGATGTAGAGGAATCACTTGGTGAAAATTTTGCACTTGATAACATGTTTATTGATGATGGGAAAGTAGAGTCTTTAGTGTCTGACGCTATTGAGTCTTATGATATTAATTCGTGTGATTGTGTCTCCCCTCATTCATTCACCACTGATTTTATTGCTGATAATTATTCCAAGTCTATCTAGGAACGTGAATTAGATGCGCTTAAGACAATGTTAGAGGGAAACCGAGTCTATGATGAAGAAACATTAGCACTGGTTAATTCTTTTGATAATGGGTTTCTTCATCTCGAGACTTCTTCATGTTTGGAATTGTTTTTGGCTGAGGAAGAAAAGTCCCTTATGGTTGCATCATCACCTTTAATTCACAAAAGTACTATAGAGTTTGTTAACACTGATTTTATTGCTGATAATTATATTATTGATAAACTCTCCTGTTATAGTCTCCTTAACCATGATCCATATGTGCTACATTGGACTAATGTGCATGCGTTTTCTGAATGTGTTGCTAGACTGTTTTACGAATTGAAAAAGGCTCTCACCTTTATTTTTGTAGTTATTCTTCTTTCGAACTACCTTTATTATGTTGGTTTAAATTTTTCAAAGGAGTTCGATAAGTTGCTAAGAGCTTTGACAATGTCCAATCTTGAGCCTAGTTAACTAGGTTGAGTCAAGTCGAACTATAGACGTTAAACAAGTGCTTTGCGGGAGGCAACCCGTACTTTTAGCAAGATTATATTTTTGTTTTAGTTCTTTTTAGATTAAACTTCCCGTATCTGTATGCTTATATTTTTTATGTTCTTTGTTCCCTTGCTACGCAGTTAAGCATTGGGGACAATGCTTTACTTAAACATGGGGGGAGTCTAAGCTTGTTAGTTTAGTTTTATTGCTTTTCGTAGCGTAGCTTTTATTGTTTTCTTAGATTAGTTTTTATACTTTGTTTTCTTTTCTTTTTGTATTTTGTATTTTTGTATTTCTGTTTCTCTTTTCATACCACCCGAAAAAAAAATTGAAAAATTGAAAAAAAAGAAAAAAAAAAGTGTTAGCCATAAACCTGTGAAGGAAGCTAGGCAAAAGGAGAGTGAGCATTCATGAACCTGCTATCATCGTTCCTCCTTGGTCGCGTCGTCTGCAGGTATACTTCTATCGCTATCTCTACTCTTGTCTTTCTCTATATTCTAGCTCCGCCATATTATCGTACCCTAACCCATCGAGCTATCCTCACTTAGATTCTCGCACATCATCCTTGGTTAACCATTTTATGTAATTGAGCTAAAATTTTGAACCAAAAATAAGCCCCCATCCTCTTTAATCCAAAGTAAGTTTTTGGATTGCGAGATCCAAGAGCTCCATTATTTGAGCCTTATAGTTTTAGAGTTTGGGTATTTACTTATTTATTTTGGTACATTATGTTGTGGTTGTGATGATGGATTTTTGTGTTGGGATGGGTGTGAGGTTGATAAGGGGTTTGGGATTTTTATGGGCTTACATGTGAGATTATTATATGAGGGGAAGGAGACTAAGATAGGAAGCCTCTTATTTTTGGGGAGTCATAAGTAGAGCCAATGTTTATGTTTAAGAGGTAATGTTGCAATCGGTTTTGCTATCCCGGTTCAACATTGAAGCACATTAGGTAGGCTGCATTCTCATATTTGTGCAATATTGTCATATCCAGGGTTACTAAAGACCCTACTTTTATTTAGGGTTGCTGAACACCCTATTGCTATCCACCGTGAAAAGCAAGCATGGAGGAACCCATTTCTTGCCTACTCATGTGTTCTATCCTACATATTGTATAGATTTAGCTTGATCATGCATTGTAATTTTCATTTTATAGCTGAATCGGTACTTTGTTGTTTTATTGAAAAAGGGAAAGAAATTCATGCTGGATAAGAGAAAAGCCCAGCTAGGTTGAAAACCCGAAAGGGCGACCTAGGCAAAAGAGCGGCATGAGTGGGTGAGCAAGTGAGATTTGAAAAAGTAAATGAGTGGCTAGGGCGAAAACCCAAAAATGAGCCCCTAGGCAAAATGAGAGAACAGGAGAGATACATTGTTTACCTATTTTTCATTTTGTTTTGCTGGCGACATAAGAAGTGGGAGACATACGGAAGGTATTTGGGTAGGCCACAATTGGAGGGATAAGTAGTAGATCTTTATTTTCATTTTCATTTCTCACATTTATCTTTTGAGGAGCTATAAGGAGGTTGAAGAATAGGAGTTTTTGATTTTTGATGTTTTGATGTCGTTTGATCTTTCATGTCTATCTTTTGATTTATATTTATATTGTGTGTTGTATTAGCCAAGCGAAGGGGTTAAGTGGTATGAATGATTTGGAGCTTTGGAACACCGAAAATTAGAGGCGTTTAGGAAAGGGAGGCATAAGAAGTAGTTTAGGATTTGGAGACCATGTCTTGACTTTGTTTTATATGTGTTTTCACCTTGATTTTCCCGAGGACGAGCAAAGGTTAAGCATGGGGGAGTTTGATAAGTGCATTTATTTGCGCTTATCCGTATCATTTTTACGCTCCTTATACGTAGTTTTAGTGAGATTTAGGAATGTTATTAGTGATTTGTTGCAATTTTTGTCTCATGAGCTTAATTTTGTGTTTTATGTAATATATAAGGCAAAAATAGAGTTTTTATTAGGTCCCGGGGTGATAAGAGGGTGAAGGCTTGGAGAAATATCCTAAGACCCCTAGAATACGTGAAGAGATCGTTGCTCGCTTGAAAATGTTTCATAATGAAGATGGGCAAAAGAGAAACGTGTAGAGAAACGCATAAAAGACAAAAGTCTTGAGGTGAAATTTGATACATGCTCGCTCTTTTGGCCATAACTTTTGATATAGAGATTACATTAATGCAAAGTTTACGGCATTGGAAAGTAGACTTCAAGGGATTTCCTACGGTATATTATATGTCCATATCTGACAACCGAGCAAGAAATGGCGGCCATTCAAAATTCGTCAGTCAGAACAGAAGTGACGACTCGTCGCCTGAAAGTGACGCTCGTCGCTTATCAGATCCGGACGATTTATGACGGTTTTCTTCTCTAATTTTTGGAGTCAATATATGAAGTGACGATTATTATTTTGTAAAACTGTCTTAGACCATTTTATTTTTCTGTTTTCTTTTAGTTTTTCTCTCAAGTTCTTAGTAGTTTTCATTGTTGTAATTTCAATTTCTTACATTGTACTTTCGGTTTCTTGAAGATTTTCGTAGCTTTCTTTGTTGAACATCATATTTTGCATTTGGATTTCGTATTTCAGTATATGTTCTCTTCAAGATTTGTAAGTTTCCATTTCTTCTTGTTTCGTTCTTTGTTTTTATTATTGTTTGTTGTATGTTTTTCATGATTATGTATTGTGGTTTGTGAGTAGTTTTCTTATCTAGGGTTAGGGCATAATCCCTAATTCGAAATATGGATCGATATTTTGTCGATTGTTTGTGTGCGATTTGAGTCTATGATTGAACTTATGCTTAATGAATCTTGATTTAAATATCTTTGTTAACCTTTTCAATAGAATGAAAGTTTGAGAATGGGATTAACTTAGAATTAAGATATATTTGAGTTAAATTCCTTCTAGTATTAACCAATAGAACGGAAGGTTGAGGATTAATGCTAGCTAGCCTTAAATCGATATTAATTAATAGAGCGGAAGATTGAGATTAGATAGATCACGTTCAATTATACCGATGGCTCAATTTCATACAATCATGAGAATCATTGAATTCCATGTTAGAATTAGGCGACGCCCGACACCCTAGTGTTTGTCATACCATTGTTTTAACATCATTATCATTACTTGCTTTGGTTTCTTGCATCTTAGAATTAGATTTTTTTCCACACTTCTTGTTTAACCCTTGTCTTGTTTATCATAAAACATATAATTTAGAATTATCTAGCCTCTTGTGTTCGACCCGCACTAAGCGTACACCGTGCGCTTGCGATTAATTAAAATTTGATGATCAAGTGACAGTCACATACTTTTCAAAATAGTCTTGTACCAGTTTTATTTTCTGTTTTTTTCTTAGTTTTTTTTCTCTGAAGTTCTTAGAATTTCCATTGTTGTAATTTCGATTCTTGCATGGTACTTTCGGTTTCTTGAAGCTTTATTTGTTGAACATCGCATTTGCAATTTGGATTGGGCATTTCAGTTTATGTTATCTTCAAGATTTGTAAGTTTCCTTTGGTTATTATCTTGTTCTTTAATTTTAATCGTCTCATGCTTTGTGTTTTCTATGAATATGAATTGTGAGTATATTTCTTATGTAGGGTTAAGACATAATGCCTAATTCGAAGTATGGATTGATATTTTATTGATTTATTGTGTGCGTTTTGAATCTATGATTGATCCTATGCTTAATGAATCTTGATTTAAATATCTTTGTTAACTTTTCAATAGAATAAAAGTTTGAGAATTGGATTAACTTAGGATTGAGATATATTTGAATTAAATTCCTTCTAGTATTAACCAATAGAACGGAAGTTTGAGGATTAATTCTAGTTGGTCTTAAATCGATACTGGTCAAAAGAGCGGATTTTTGAGATTAGTTAGATCACGTTCAATCATTTCAATGGCTCAATTTCATACAATCATGAGAGTAATTGAATTCCATATTAGAATTACGCGATGCCCGACGCCTTAGAGTTTGTCTTACCATTGTTCTTATCACCTGTCTTAATTTAATTGCATCGTAGAATTACATTTCTACCCCATATCTTGTTTAACCCTTGTCTTGTTAATCATAAGACATACAATTTAGAGTTATCTCGCCTCTTTGTGTTCGACTCGCACTACGCGTACACCGTGCACTTGCGGTTGTAGAAACACGTAGAGACAATGAACTGTAACAAGAGGGGGGGGGGGTGAATTGTTACTTGTTGCCCTTAGAGTATTTTTGCCCTATTTTCTTGCGGAGTTTGAATAATGTAAAATACTCAAAGCAAATAAAGAAAAATATAAAGGAACACCAAGATTTAACGTGGGAAAAAGAACCACGACCCTCTAGGGATTTCTCTTCTCTATTATTTTATGTAAATCAATTCTCTATTACACAAAATAATTTCTCCTTCTCTTTCTCTATTCTCTTCTCTTCTTCTCTTTCTCTTCTCGGTTTCTCCTTCTCGTTCCCTTTCTCTATTCTCTTTCTCTATTCTCTTTCTCTATTCCCCTTTAGACTTACCCAAGTCTAATTACAAATTCTCTCAAATAAACCCGTACAAGATTTATCTAAAATGGATGAACAAAACAAGAATTGCACAAGGATTTGATCTTGGAATTAATGAGCAATTAAAAACATTCAAGATCTCCTTTTCTTGATTTAGAAAACTCACGAAATTTTGGGCACAAATATTTTCGGAAAAATATTTTTCTCTCTATTGATCACCAATTGTGCCGGTTATCAAAACATGATTTAAGTACTTTTTAGATCTAGTAAAACCTTAATCCCATGATCCAAAGATGTGGGAGTAGTGGGCTAGTTGACGTGAGTGAAGTGGATAGAAAGCTTGGTGGTTAGTCCAACTTTATCTTTGTCTTCTAGCTAAAAATAGCCAAGAACCTAATTTTAAGGAGTCTTTTTAGGAGGAGTTATTTTAGGAGTTAGTTATCTTAATTCCTTAATTAATTCCCTTGTGTATCCTGGATTTATTCATCCGTACAACAAAACTAAAAAAGAAAAATAAAAATAAAAATTATTTTCTTAATTAACTCCGTTGACTTCTTCTCTGACAGTTAAACTGGGAACACCGCACTGTCTCTGATTGACCAATCTTCGAATTTGACTTGATCTCGAAACAGTTAAGTAGTAGCGCCCTTTTCAAATTCTAATGGTTCCATCAACGACCCTTTGAAAGATCGGATATATGACCTATCACAATAATCTCAAAAGCGTAATATGTTTGTTTATAAAAGTTTATGTTATCGTCAAAACCAAAATGGGCCAACAAATTCCCCCTTTTTGATGATGACAAACTTTATAAACAAACTTTAATAAAAATAGAGTAAAACAAATAAAGTGAACATGCTTGAGATTAACACACATTCAACAAAATCTAGTAAATTAAATCGTCACAAATAATTTACTACATTCTAAAGCAATCATATTACTCTAATAAGTTAAATTTTGAAACTTTTTCGAAAATCATGTGGTTAAACATGACTTAAGTTTTCAAAAATTTAAAACAAGACAAAACATAAACATAAATATAATAATAAATAAAAACTTATAAATTAATAACATATAAACTAAGAAACATAAAAACATAAAATTAAGAAACACAACAATCTAAGTAATTCAAAATATTATGAGTTGTAAGAATCAAAGGTAAACAAGAGTGATATCCAATAATTCGTATCAAGCAACAATTAATCAATTTATCCCATAAAAATGTAGTAAACTAAACCATAATTATAATAAGCATACAAAGCCTAATAAGTATATTAAGTATGTCAACGAGTAAGTCATATGCTAAGCATTATAAAGGAGAAACTTATATCATAAACTAAAGTCTTAACAGAGAACCAATTAAGCCAAAGAATAAGTTAATAGCACAAGCATTCACAAGCATCAATTAAGTTTGTTTGCCGTCTTCCCCCTTTTGACATCAATCAAAAAGTAGGGGTATAAATCAATCCACAGCTCTAAGGCAAGCGTTAGACAAATTAAGATAGTAAGTAGCAAACTCAGAAAGCAAATGCCAAACATAAATCGAGAAAGCATGCAAGCAGACATCATAGACCATTAGGGATAAAGAGTAAATGATGATATGAAGGATTAAAAGTTGTGGGTTAGTGGCATAAGCATGAAGCAATTGTTTGTACCCCAGCAAGTACATTGAAAAGAAGCAAAAAAAACATTGTTTAGTGAGTATAGACGATGTGGCCAACAAACATTAAATTGAAATTTTAAAACAGAAACAGAGAAAGGAGGGATCAGGCAGCAGTCTCTTCATCCACATATTCCGTCTGCACTTCCACAGTGTCGAGCTTTGCCCCAAGACGAGACTCCATTAGGGTCAGCTGCTCAGCAAGAGTGGTGAGTGAGACACGAACTTCACTCTGAAAAGCACAAAGTTGGGACTGCATATCAAGAACTTTGGATAGGACATGAGCAAGGGTAGTAGGAGGAGGAGGGATAGGAGTAGAATCATCAAAATCAGTTGGGTGTGGTGATGTGGGAATAGGTGGTGGTGATTGTGATGGAATATGGAATGGTGTGGGTGAGTCTGGTTTTGGTGATGGTGGGGTTGGAGAGGCAACATCATCATGTAGGCACGAGGAACTTTTGGAAGCAAACTTCACGGATGGTTTCTTGATTTTCTTTAGAGGCACATGTAGATCTTCATCCTCCGAAACTGATAGTGCATCTTCCAGTTCCACATTTCCTTTTCCCTCAAATAGTTCCCCCTTACTTCTAGCTTCCCCCTCAAATGGTGCTTGCACCCCTTCCTCATTCACTTCTGCCTCGTTAGGAGTGGCAGAAGGAACAGTGTCCTGTTCTCCTTCTTCTTCTTCTTTTTCTGTTTTCTCTTCTTCTTCATCATCGGAACTTACATCCACCTCCTCAATTGCATGTTCCAGAATCCCCTTTTCATTTAATTGGAGGTGCAAGTTTGTAAAGCACCTCTCACTGATTTTGTTATTGGCACTCATAGGGAATTCTAGTCCATCCAATGGGACTCCAAATTTCTTGAAAATACACGTTAACAAACCTCCATAGCCTACCATTAGGCCCTTTTCAATGCATTCAGATAAATGTGACACCATTAATGAAGGAAAATTAATTTTGATGTGATTGGCCAAGCAGTAAATGAGTGTTGCGTCGCGAAGATTTACCTCACTACGCTTGGAATTGCGTGGTAAAATAAATCTTCTTGCAATGTTGTATAGCAGTTTGTGGAGTGGTGATAGTGATGTATGACTGAAACGTTTCTTCCCATCTTGACCAAGAAATTTTACTACAGTTTTCTCAGTTATACCCGAAAAGACAATCTTTGACCCTACGTAATACGTATCAAACCCTAGAACGGGAACTCCAAACCATTCCCCCAACATTAAACTGTTAAATTCAATTTTAATGTCCTTAATCGTACTTGAACAAACTCCATTATCGATTGAGAAATTTTGAATAAACTCTCTAATTAGATGTGGATAAATTGAATTGCAAGAAAAATTACTCATTAATTCTTCCCAACCTTGATTACTTAAAATGGCATGTAATTGAGGAAAGGGAGTAGAATCATACCAATACTTGTCCAAACCAAAACCTACGGACATTTCCTTAGCGATTTCTTCAGCACAATCAGGATCCACAACCTTGGCCTTCTTTGCGGGTTTTGAAGATACGCTTCCTTTTGTTGCAGAAAAAGCCCTTTTTGTGCCGACATGCATGAGTTTTGAGGTTTTGGGTTTAGATTGTGGAGTTGATGATTGAGGGGTGTCTGATGAAGGGTGGATGACTTGAAGTGGCTCTGGTTGTACGAATTTAGGAGTCTTGCCTTTAGTGTTCTTGGAAGATGAGGACTTGGGAGATTTCATGGTGATGAGGAGATGAATTGATGCAGGTTAGGGATTGTTAAAAGAGGGAAATGAAGTGACGGTTTGCTAGGAGTAGTACAAGTAATGGGTTTATGAATGATGGATGTGACGTGAGGAGTGTAGGGGTTATAAATGTATGAAGGGACGGTTAGTGAAGAGTTTGTACTACTTCTATTTTGGCGGTTTTTAGGAGGTGTAAGGGTAGTTATTAATTAAGCTTAGTTCGTTGAATATGTCGATTTAGACAACTACTTTCCGAAACACCTCGATGATCCGTCTTCCATTACATAAAATATGTTGGCTCATCGAAAATAAATTAAAATAAAGAAAATGCTGGAATTTGTGAAAAATAAAATATTTTTGTGATTTTTTGAAAAATAAATTATAATATGTGGAATATATAATAATATAAAATAATATGAAATAATTTATGCTACTTGGTCTAATCAGTTCATGCAAGCAATCAAGATAAAGTTTAAGACATATACTTAAATAGAAGCATACCCAAATCTCGCAATGATTGAGTAATCAATCTTGGTTGTTGTGGTTGATTGAACCCTTCCAATTTTTCAAGATGTTTTGAGGAGGATTACTAGCATTAGACTTTAGTGAAGCTTGACCATACCTAGCTCCAACCTCATCTTTTCGAATTGTTCCCTTGGAAGTGGTTTGGTCATAATATCTGCAACTTGATCACTAGTATTGACATGTTTAACAATAATGTTTTTATGCTCGACATTGTCCTTTAGAAAATGATGCCTAATATGAATATGTTTAACTCTAGAATGATGCACCGGATCTTTAGAAATGCAAATGGCACTAGTATTATCACAATAAATAGGAACACATTCAAATTTAATACCAAAGTCTCTTAGTCATTTGCTTAATCCACGAGATTTGGGAACAAACTAGCCGCCACATATTAACTCGTGGATAAGGCAACGTGTTCGTTTCTTGAACACCAAGATACTAAGCAAGAGCCAAGAAACGTACCATTCCGAAGTGCTTTTTCTATTCACAAGATCACCTGCATAATCGATCACTATACCCTTTCAAGTCATAGAACATCACTTTCTGGATAAAATAGGGACAAGTCATGGGCCCTTTAAATATCTTAGAATTCTTTTCACGTACCGATGATGTGATTCTTTAGGATTTGATTGAAATCTAGCACACAAACCAACACTAAAGGATATATCGGTCACTAGCAGTAAGTATAGTAGAGATCCTATCATGCCTCATACATAGTTTGGTCAACACTAATTCGCTAGAGTCTTCATCTAATCTTATGTTAGTGGCCACTGGGTGTATGGTTTGTCTTAGCACTATCTAGTCCATATTTCTTTAGAAGTTCTTTATATATTTTTGTTGATGTATAAAGATACCGCTATGAGCTTTGTTTAATTTGAAACCAAGGAAGAAATTTAATTCTCCCATCATACTCATCTCAAATTCATTACTCATTAGGGTCAAGAAATTCCTTACATAACGATTCATGGGTAGCACCAAAAATAATATCATCAACATATATTTGAACAACTAAAATATCCAACCTTTATTCTTAAAGAATAAGGTTTTATCAATTTTACTTCTTATGAACTTGTTTTCAATCAAAAATTTAGATAATCTCTCTACTATTGTCCGGGTGCCTCTTTCTTACCCAAAGAGCTTTTATCAAGCTTGTAGACGTGATCCGAGAAATTGGGTTTTCAAAGCCGGTGGTCATTCCACAAATACTTCTTGCTCTAGAAACTCCATTTAAGAATGCACATTTTACGCCCATTTGATATAATTTAAAAATTCATAAAAGAAGAAATGAAATAAGAATTATAATAGCTTATAATATAGCAACCGGAGAAAAAGTTACAAAGTATAGTCAATACCTTATTGTTGATTATATCCTTTTACCAACAACCTTGCTTTGTTCCCGACAATTGTGCCATGCTTTCGTCCAAATCTTTGTTCCGAATACCCATTTCAAAATTCAATTATCTTCTTGTTCTTCGGTTTTGTTTCTAAGTGCCACACTTTATTTCTTTCGAACTCATTTAATTCATCTTGCATAGCTACGACCCAATCTGAATCTCGTAATGCTTCTTCATGGTTCTTGGGTTCCATAGTTGATAGAAATGCAAAGTGTGCACAGAAGTTTCTCATTTGGGACCTTGTTTGTATGCCTTTTCCCATGTCGCTTAGAATCAAGTCTAGTGGATGTGACTTTTGTTGTTTCCACGGCTTTGGGACAAAGTCTCTTGTGGAGACTGATGTGGAAGCAGGCTCACTGACTTGACTCTCATTTGGTTCAGCTTCAATTGTTTCTTCTTGAACTTCTCTGGGAATTTCTGGATTAGGAACATCTGGCTGTTCCAAATCCGTCTGTTGTTCCTGTTCTTGATTAGGTTCAGCATTCTGAACCAGTTGTTGTTCTTCTTGATCTTGCTCTTTTTGTTTGTTCTCATCTTCGTCTAGATCAGCAAGACCTATCTTAAAATCACCTGTTTCTTGTTCACTTGTCATAAAATTTGTTTCATTGAATATTATGTGAACAGATTCCTCAACACACATAGTTTTCTTATTATAAACTCTATAAGCTTTACTGTGGGATGAATAGCCAAGAAATACTACTTCATCACTTCTTTCATCGAATTTACCAATATTTCGTTTTCCATTGACATGCACAAAACATCGACATCCAAAGACTCGAAAATGTGAAATATTAGGTTTAATTCCTTTAAATAATTCGTAGGGGGTTTTGGAAGTGAACGGTCTAATTAGCACACGATTTAATATATAGCATGCAGTATTAACGGCTTCGGCCCAAAAATTTCTAGGTAAACCACTAGCTATCAACATGGTTCTAGCCATTTCCTCTAAGGTTCTATTTTTGCGTTCAACCACACCATTTTGTTGTGGTGTTCTAGGTGCGGAAAAATTATGACTTATACCATGCTCATTACAATAATTCATAAATCTTGAATTTTCGAATTCCTTACCATGATCCGATCTTATGTGGACAAGTTGATTATTACTAGATTTTTGAATTTTAGTGGCAAATGCAACAAATTCATCAAATGCTTCATCTTTGCTACATAAAAATAAAGTCCATGTAAATCTACTGTAATCATCAACTATAACAAATACATATCGCTTACCACTGCGACTTTGGACTCTCATTGGTCCACAAAGATCCATATGAATTAATTCAAGTGGCCTTGAGGTGGTCACGACATTTTTAGGTTTGAAGGATGACCTTACTTGTTTTCCTTTAGCACAAGGATCACATACTTCATTCTTTTGAAATTTAAGGGATGGTAATCCTCTTCTTAGGTCTTTAGATGTAAAGTATTAAGCAATGAAAAGCTAGCATGACCCAATCGTTTATGCCAAAGAAGAGGATCATCTTCTATAACACTCGGACATGTTAAACCGGTTTTAGGAATAGTGCGGGTCCACCCGTGAGGTGTTCCCTTTCTGATTCCTTCCGAGAATGGTGTTACCGTATGGTCTCCTAGAAATGATGCACTTTTGAAGTAAAGTTTCATGAGTTACCTTTATCACAAAATTGAGAAATCTTAAAAGATTGTGTTTTAAATTCTCGACCAAAATACATTGTCATAGTAGGAACTTGACCTTCCTATCTTGCCTTTTGCAATAATTTCTCCTTTCTGTTGTGCCAAAGGTCCAGTTCCTCCATCATAGGCTTCCAATGAGAGAAATTTTGATCTATCCTGTCATGTGCTTGGAACGACCACGCCGAGATACCATGAGTTGTTCCCCCTAGACCGCCAAAACGAACTTATTTGTTAGAGGGTGGAACCCAGCCATCCTTGGGTTCCATGTCGATTATACAAGAATTAAATTTCTTAATCCAAACTCTATCGACATATATTTGGTTCGTTTTGTTGTGCTGTTCCTTTTTTAAGCATTGATGTATCAGGTGCCCAGTTTTGCCACAAAATTTGGGAACTTCTCTAATTTTCCCTTTATCTCTTGAATTTAATTCAAGCTTAAGTCGATCATTTTCTTTTAAGGCGGATTCTAGGGCTAATTTCATTTGAAGAAGGACGCATTTAATTTCTTTATTAGACTCATAACTCAATTCCATTTCTTGATACTTGAGTTGATTTAATTCAATGTTTAACATGATGTTTTCTTCTTTAACCTTTTCTATGGATTCTTTTAACGTCACATTATTATCAAGTAATTCAAAGAATCGAGTTTGCACATCGGACCTAAAAGAATTAAGGTAGGATATTTGGTCTTTGCAGCTTTTAAGGTCTTTTGGTTTTGAAAGAGATGGTCTGTTTGTTTTTTTAAATTTTAGTGAGATTCTAAAATCATTTTAATTAATCTATGTTTATCCAATTTAAATAAGTAATCAAATGGATCAAGCGATAACCTCTTTTCCTTTAGATTTTTCATCATCGTGGCCATCGGGATTGAGGGTTAGCTACTTCTTCTTCTTCAATGGGGGTTTGGTTTGGTTTCCTTTGGACTCTCCCCATGCACTATCATGGCTTTCGAAAAATCGGTTTTGTTGAAGTTTCCTTTTTTGGTTGTCTCTCCTGTTTCTCTTCTTTCCCTTTTAGCTTTCTCATTCTTCCATAGTGGGCAATCCTTGATGAAATGTTGCAGCACTTCCACATTTGTGGCATTCATATGTTTTGGAATTAAACTTTGTAAAATCATTAGATTCTTAAATGGCTGTGACCTTTGGTCTCCAACGATCATGATGTAATTCATAAGTCATAAGGGAACCAGCCAACTTTTCCAGATTAAACTTTGTAAAATCATTAGATTCTTAAATGGCTGTGACCTTTGGTCTCCAACGATCATCTTGAGGTAGGCTTCTTAGGATCTTTCGTACTTGTTCATCAGAGGGAATAAGCCTTCCAAGGGAGACTAGCTCATTCGTGATGTTCGTGAACCTAGTAAACATTTCTTGAATGCTTTCTTTCGGTTCCATAACAAATATTTCATATTTGGACATGAGCAAGTCAATCTTGAACGCTTTTACTTCACTTCCTTCCTTCATGGGTAACTTCAGCGATCCCAAATTTGTTTTTGGCTTTTGCAACCCATTATGCGATTATGTTCGTTTGGACCAAGCCCACAATGAAGTAATTTGATAGCAAGAGCATTCATCTCCATTTTCTGAAAATCTTCCTTCTCGTATTCTGTAATAGGTTTGGGAACAGTCTCGTTATTGGAGTTGGTAGTTGTTACCTCAAAATCTCCAACTTCGATGACTCTCCAAACTTGATAGTTTTCGGCTTTGATGAAGATCTCCATCCTGTTCTTCCAATATGTATAGAATTTGCCATCAAACATAGGTGGTCTCTGAGTAGAGTACCCTTCTTCCATGCGTCGTCATTTTCAAAATCTCTAAACACCAAGATACACGCCTCAGGGTTTCTGATCAAATGAGGAACAGGGCTCTGATACCAATTGTAGAAACACTTAGAGATATAGAACTGTAACAAGAGGGGGGGTGAATTGTTACTTGTTGCCCTTAGAGTATTTTTGCCCTATTTTCTTGCGGAATTTGAATAATGAAAAATACTCAAAGCAAATAAAGAAAACTATAAAGGAACACCAGAGATTTAACTTGGGGAAAAAGAACCCCAACCCTAGGATTTCTCTTCTCTATTATTTTATGAAACAATTCTCTATTACACAAAATAATTTCTCCTTTCCCTCTTTCTCTATTCTCTTCTCTTCTTCTCTTTCTTCTCGGTTTCTCCTTCTCGTTCCCTTTCTCTATTCTCTTTCTCTATTCTCTTTCTCTATTCCCCTTTAGACTTACCCAAGTCTAATTACAAATTCTCTCAAATAAACCCGTACAAGATTTATCTAAAATGGATGAACAAAACAAGAATTGCACAAGGATTTGATCTTGCAATTAATGAGCAATTAAAAACATTCAAGATCTCCTTTTCTTGATTTAGAAAACTCACGAAATTTTGGGCACAAATATTTTCGGAAAAATATTTTTCTCTCTATTGATCACCAATTGTGCCGGTTATCAAAACATGATTTAAGTACTTTTTAGATCTAGTAAAACCTTAATCCCGTGATCCAAAGATGTGGGAGTAGTGGGCTAGTTGACGTGAGTGAAGTGGATAGAAAGCTGGGTTACCCAAGTTTATCTTTGTCTTCTAGCTAAAAATAGCCAAGAACCTAATTTTAGAGTCTTTTTGGGAGGTTATTTTAGGGTTAGTTATCTTAATTCCCTAATTAATTCCCTTGTATCCCCGGATTTATTCATCCGTACAACAAAACTAAAAAAGAAAAATTAAAATTAAAATTATTTTCTTAATTAACTCCGTTGACTTCTTCTCTGACAGTTAAACTGAACAAACGCCTCTCGATTGACCAATCTTCGAATTTGACTTGATCTCGAAACAGTTAAGTAGTAGCGCCCTTTTCAACTTCTAATGGTTCCATCAACGACCCTTTGAAAGATCGGATATATGACCTATCACAATAATCTCAAAAGCGTAATATGTTTGTTTATAAAAGTTTATGTTATCGTCAAAACCAAAATGGGCCAACAGCGGTTAATTAAAATTAGATTTGATGCTTCGCATAGTCCACTCATATGTTCTATTCTGGATGGCCTGTCTCTTAATCCTCTCTTCCAATGGTTCTTTCCCCATGCGGGGTTTTTTATGCCGGCAGTTTTAGGGCTATCAAGTTAAAGTGTTGTTTTTTAACATCAGCTTATATATTTCTAATTTTCAAAAAAACATATTTGTATTGAGATGAAAACATATGCATCATCTATATTTAGACCTTGTTTTTTTTAACATTCTTAATATTATAATTTTAGTTGTTGTTGTTGTTGTTGTTGTTATTATTATTATTATTATTATTATTATTATTATTATTATTATTATTATTATTATTATTAATATTATTATTATTATTATAGGAAAAATAAAAAATATTAGTACAAATTTCACAATATTAGCTTAAAAAGTAGTTATCATCTACATTAGCTACGCTTATAAGTGTGGAAAAACAATTTATAAATCAATAGAAATGTACGTAATTTCCCCACGCATATAAATGAGGATAATGTCCCTACGCTTATAAATGAGGCTGGAATTGGATTTGTGTGGTTAAATATCCGTTTCTCCATGCTTAATAATAGTGGCGGAGCCACGTTGAAACACCCGGGGTCATGTACCACTAGGTGTTTTTTTAAAAAATATATTTAACGTAGACTTTTCTATTGGTAAAAGTAAAAGTGTAAAATTAATATTAAAGTTTTTTGATGATATATACTCCCTCATTTTAGTAATTTTGTCATATTTATTTATTTTATCTTATTTTTTTAATTAGGTCAGTTGATTTAATTTGTTCCATTTCTTTTTGTTGTATATTGTATTTAAAGTTTTAGCAAATAAGAGCAAAATAGTTGTTAATTTTGCAAATAAAACTCTACCGAAATCTCGTCTATTAGTTGGTGCCCCCTGGGACTCCGGACCCT